>KN716157.1:737430-757324 GCA_000816705.1 Dictyocaulus viviparus | reverse complement strand
TAGTAAATAATATAATAATAATTATTATTATTATTATTATATAAAATTGTAAACAACCGTTTTATCCTTTTCGCTGATTCATCTTCATACCAGCTGTATATATCTGGATGTAAATTATACCCATAAAAAGCATCCAGAAGTCGCTTAGATGCTAGATTAAGCTGATCAATGAAAGTATATTCATCGATAGTCTGAATATATTATAACAAGGCAATCAGCAATCAAACAATATTATCAGATCAATACGAAGACATTCAAAATGTCAGGTGATCTGCAGATATTAAAACCTGCCTTGTCGAATCTCACCTGTTTTTTAAGCTTTTCTAAAGCTTTTAATTTTTCTTCCATAACCAAAACTCGTGCATTGTCAATGTCAGTAAAATTCCTTTCTACGTCACATAGCCAGTCATCTACTTTTCTGAATAGATATTTTAACTGTAAGAATATTTTGGGGAAAATTTTCAAAGCACTCACCGTGAATGCTCATTCAACTCCTTGTTTAGATTTCCTACTTTATTCTGGAACTGGACTAATTCACAGCATTGCCTCTGCAAATCCAAGAAATCGTCCTAAAACAGCTTATGTCACCAACATTATGGTGGAATAATCTTCGCAGGATGGCTGGACATTCAAGATCTTCAATAAGTGAATTTCAAAAACAAGGCATTAATAAAATTTTAAAACAGTGCATTGCTTATGGAAGCATTGACGATTATCTCACATTAACTCGACGGAAAATGCTGCGAATCTCATCTATGTTAACGCCCAGATTACAAATAGATGCACACTCATGTAGAGAGTCAATGTCTTGCTCAATCTTCATGAATAAAGCGCCGACAGCCTTGAGTTGACCTTCTTTCAAAGTTACTTCCTCCACAAGACGTTTCCCATCGAGGCGAGCCTTAAGAATAGATCTATGCACCAAAAACAACTAACAAATACAATCTGTGTTTGAAAAATACCTCTACTATGTTCTATAAGCAAACAGTAAAATTTCGACCAGTGCGTGAATGTCGAAAATTTTAGTAGGCAACATAAGCTACTGTATTACTAAGTGTTAACCAGCCTCATCTAATGATTTCATTTAACAAATTGACTCAGCAAAAAATAGCGTTGAATTAATATCCACATTTTTAAATGCATTATGGAGAAAATATTGTATACCGTCAATCCTGAGCTTCAATACTTACTTATTACCCATCAGCTATGATAATCAACTTCTTACTATTTTTCATTGATAGCGTTTACCCTGTGACTTTTGGCAGTTCCCACTTCAATGAATAACTAATGACCATTGATATCATCATATTATACGGCTTCAACCATTACATTTTCCAAAATAACGATAAGATTGAAAAACAATTTCTACTATGCAGTGCAAAAAAAGTACCAACGCTCAAAAGTTTTCAGTGTAGCAAATTTTTTTTCACACCGAGTTTAGTGTTTAAATATATGCTACTTACCCTCCCACATCATTCTTATAAAAATATTCCAGCTTCTGAGGGATGGAGGGTTTGTTTACATCAAGGCGAACTTGAATTCTGTTGCAGGGTATCCAAACATGTGTTTCATTGTGATCCCTTTTACCGTTGCTCCCATTGTCTTACAAATATTTGAGAAGAAATCATGTTAAAACCCGATGTTACATGGCGTATCTATCGTAGCTGACCATCTGAGGATAAATAATCTAATTATTCTATCACATCGGTTTTATAGTAATACGTCGTAAAGCTACAATTTGCTATATGGCTATGTTATTTTTTTCTCCTTTGCACATCAAGAGTCATGTTTAGAAAGTCTTCTTCTTCAGACCCAGTTAGAAATTAATCATCTATCATGATTATTACATACTATTATAATAGTATACAAACAAGCATTCTTTTCAAAACTTCTTAGTTCCAGCTGTTGTCATATGATATGACAAGTAATCAACTACAGAACATAAGCAGCATTCATAAAACTAATAAAACACCACCTAGATCAAATAAATATTATGGTGTCTTGTTCATAAATATAAATTGTTTCACTTATTCAGTCGTATATGTAAAGAAACAACCGGATTAATACGGTTAACTGAAAATGCTACCTCGCTGAGTTGATGTATATCAACTGATTTTTCACGTATAACGATTGCACGATTTGCATGTTGAGTCAACCAGGATTGCAATGAAGACGACTTTTCAGAGAATTCGATTAGCAAGTCAGTGAGTAGATCCAGCCTTGAAAACCGATTTGACCTATCAATTAATAATAATGACAAAGTTCGAGAATATTTGTGAAAAACTAGAACTACAAGAATGATATATGCACGATTTTAAGTATCAACTCAAACTAATTAAAATGCGGCAGTGAATAACTAATCTAACACTGCACTAATACTGCAAACCATCGATCGAATACGTAATAAATTGAACATATGTATATTTTCAAACTAATTCTCATAGATCATGCTCTACAGCTGTTCGAAAATTTCCCTATGAACTCTGAGAGCATTCTTTACACAATGAGACTTCTACACAACACGTTTTCTCACAACAGCTTAAAATTATTGTTAACCATAGGTAATATTTGTGCAGTATTGGTAATCTTAATTTGTTTAGCAATGATGTTATATTTTCCGTAGTTGTGCTGAGATTGCCGCAAAACTCGGAATCTCAAGCGGGACTCCAACCCGTACATGCGAAATTTTCGGGTTACTCCGCAGTTATCAGTATAACTGGATGCAATGCCGATATCGGTTGACCAGATCGTACCCGTTAACGGGCGACTGCTGATAATGGTACCCACTTAGTATAAGTGAAGCATTGAGTGGTCGTAGAGCAAGGGCCTCGGTAGTGTAATCAGCACGGCAGACTGGATATCTGTAAATGCTGGTTCGAGTCCCGCCTAAGCTTTCGAGTTTTGCGGCCATCTCAACACAACTAAGTACTCGTGCAATGGGTTCGTTTTAAAATTGCGATTTTATATCAATGTAGCGCAGAAAATATTCACATCGATTTCTTAAGGAGAACGGCTAATCTCATGCTTTCCACTAAATACTATTTAGCGTACAAATTGTGTGACTGAAAAAAGAATCCAGAATTTCTTCAAAATCTTTTTGAATGTTAACCTCTCTTGTATATATTCCACAGAGCGAATTAGAGCGTCGTATTCATCAGTGAATTGATTCCTCTTTTCACGAAGTATTGCGTACTGCTCAGGAGAAATTTGATCGGCCGAATCGAAGCATAACTTATCAACGGCCGACAATATTGAGTCCGCTTGAGATCGCCATGTGCACAAAAATTCCTTGAACCTCTATAACATTATAGCAATGAAATATATTAAAATTACTATGATTTACTAAAATAAAGGTGACACACATACACACAACTTCACAATGATTTCAGATGAATTTTAAGATGCCGATCACAAAACTTGGCAGTGGGAGGTACGCAGACTTTAAACCAGTGCACTAAAATTTGTGGCTGTCTCCACTCCTACTGAATTTGTTGTATCTCCAAGTCAGTAAATGTGTACCAGAGAAATCTAGGAATATAGGCAGCAGTGAGCAGTTACACTTCAAGTGACTGTATAGAACAATATCACATTCAGCCACTTCTATTATATCACCTGGACCACCTGGACTACTATGATCATCAACTGAGTCGAGCGGGCAGCAGTAAAGTTTCCATTTGTTTCTATCACGCGCGAGGGTAATCCAATGGCTCTTTTCGCTTTAGTGATTGGAAGAGCATCATAATTTCATTCAAGGGCCTTGGTAAAGCAGTCAGACCATTGGGCTGTTGGTTTCCCTGCAGTGCCTTTGATGTTCAGTGAGATCACTACAGTCACTTACAGCTCGTGTCTACCATTCATACGCATCACGTGTCCGGCCCAAGTAATATTCTAAAGCTCGGCGTGTACGGCTACGTCTCTGATTTTTCATCGTTGACATAGACCAGAACTTCGTATTTCCTCTTTAACATTTGTGATGCAGGAAACGCCAAGCATTACCCTTTCGACAGAGCGTTGTATTGCGCTCAATAAACGTTCATCCTGCTTTCGTAATGTTCAAGTTTCTGAAGCATACGTTAAGACAGGAAAAACAGTCGTATCGGAAAAGTGGGCTCGGAGCTTTGTCTTCTCTATCCTCTTCACAACGTCCTCGGTGCTTTTATATGTTTCCCAAGCCGCTCGATTTTTTCTGCTGAGCTCTGGTGCTATGTCGTTCATCATATGGATCTCACGACCTAGGTACACATAGCTTGAGCACTCAGGGATATTCTTGCCGTCGACTGTAAATGGGGCATCAGCAACGTATCCGTTCTTCATAAACATCGTCTTCTGAAGGTTTGATTTGAGGCCGATTTCTCCAGAACCACTCTTGAAGTCAACCAACACTTGTTTTGCCTGCTAAATGTTTACTTGGTTACTTGGATGGCACGTCGCCACGCGTAGTGCGCGCCCTAGCAACTCTCCATTTGTTTCGTTCTCGCGCGATTGTCGTCCATCGTGGTGGTCTTCCGCGTACATAGCAAAAGGGGCGTGGCTCATTCCGTAATCCTGAAATCGGTTTAAGCTGTGGGTACAACTTCCCAAAGTTTCCTCGACACGCCCGCCCATCTTGCAGGTGGTCGCCCAGGAGGACGATTGTACTCTCTTGGGTGACATTCTACAGTTTTTTTCGTCCACCTGTCGTCTTTTCTCCTCATTATTTGACCAGCACATATTTTGCTTTTGACGCGTATTCCTCTGAATCTTGTATATGAGATAGCTTTCTAATGTCAGCACTGCGGAGTCCGGCTTGGTGTTGTGTTTGTCGATTATATTCAAGAAAACTTTCAAACGCCCTGTGAGTAAATCGTAAAATCCTTGACGTGGTTGAGGTATCAACCCGACTCTTGGATGCGTAGCAAAACGGTGGGAGAACTATAGAGTCGAAAAGGTGAGCACGTATTTTTGGGTCTGTTAATTGATCGGTGACCTCCTTTAGAGGGTCCAAATACAGCCCATGCGACTCTCCTTCTTCTGCTTTATTCTTCTCTCATATCGTTCTCCATATTCATAGATCGCCCAAGGTATACGTAGGATTTGATTTCTTCGATTTCGAAACCATCAACCTTAGTTGGATTTCCATCGCATCATGGGTTTTTCATGATTTGGATCTTCTTCTTATTTAGTCGCAGTCCTATCTTCTTCCTGACTTCGTCCAATTCGTTCAACATCATTTCTGCTTCCTCTATGCTCGTAGAAAACAGGATGACGCCGTCCGCAAAACGAAAGTTTGATAGGAATTTCCCACCGATACGTATTCTTTTGTCCCTCATTATCCATTGCAGAGTGGAAGTGAATAGCTTCGGCGAAATCGTGTCGCCTTCTCGAACTCTTTTATTTTGTATAAGTGGTAAGGGTTCAATCGAAAAGCTGCATTTTCGTTGTGCAATTTCCATAACTGTCGTCGAGGATTTTTACATAGGACGGTTTCACTCCTTGATGGACAAGGGTTAAAAGCACAGCTTTCGTTTCGACGCTGTCGAATGCTTTTTCGTAGTCAACCAAGGTGAGAACAAGGGGCAGGTGGTATTTGCTAGAGGCCTCTATGACCTTTGCCACCGTTTGGCTGTGGTCAATGCAGCAGAATCCTTTGCGAAATCCTGCTTGTTCTACAGGTTGAGCTTCATCCAATGTTATACGCAGCAGGGTAATCTTCGTGAGAAGCTTGTACAGTACACTTAGCAATCAAATCAGACGGTAATTTTCAATATCCTTTTAGTCCTTCTTCTTAGAAGAACCGTGAGCGAGATTCTCCTTTGATCTGGTGTCTTTTCATTCTGAAGATATCTTGTCATATGGTGTGCCAAAATCGCATGTAGTTTGGGGACACCAGCTCGAAGTAAGTCGACATTTATCTTGTACGGTACAAAAGTTATACCATTTTTCATGTTTTCTATAGAACTTCAGATGGAAGAATTCGTGGTGGTTTACCTCCAGAGGGTATTTGAGGATCTGCCAATGAAATAATGAGCGGAAAAGCTTAGTACAGAATTTTTCCGTTATCAATTTCATATCATGGCGGGAAGTTGTTGGTATCCCGTTATAGCAAATATTGCTACTTTCCACTTCATTCTAACCCTTCTGTCACCTATCACTACAATCAATAACAAATCACTCTGATAGGATCAATCTATGAAAGCATAAACTCCACTGCACCTTACTTCTCTTTTCGATCTTTTCACTGTCAACTTCACCTTCGATATATCTCGCTCTTCACTTCCTCTCAGGGAGGTCCACTTTCATAGACACACTCTATATTGTATCACTATCGATACGTTAGTTTGTGTTTATATTGTATAGTTTTCATAAAGGTTTATTTATAGAATTTTGAGGTACATCACCCGACTTTGGAATAAACTTTACGGCTACTGAACCGAAGCCAATGTACCCGTCTTCTTTTAGCAAAGATGACAAAGGAGCATGGTAATCACGAAGGTCTCGACGACACTTCAGACTAGTTCGTTTCTGAGCTGCTTCGAATAGTCTTTCTTGTTTAAACCGTTTTAAATCTTCTTTCAACGATCTCCTGCAGTTGGCATTGATTATAAGTCATGTTAGATGGGTGACAGTTGAATCCAGCATCAGTCTTCTCCTACTTTCGTGCACATATATGAAAATATATGGAATTATATGGTTTTATGGAAAGGATATCGTAGAGAACGTTTCCATCATAAATGGCATCCTCTCTTCTTTTCTGCAATGACAGATTTTCTTCTCTAGCTTTCTGCTGAAACAATCTTCGTACAAAGAAGATGTTCTGACCCAGTGCAAAAGGATGGTACTTCCGACGTATCAAGAAAATACCATTTTCAGTTAATAAGAATATGATCGCTTTCCGCTGGGTCGCTGCGTTTGGCAACTCCCATATCCATCGGGGGTGTTCTTTCTTTACAAAGAATGAGTTTCCATGGAAGAGGCGTGCTGCGGACAAGAGTGCCGTTCTCGTTCTCCATTTTCGTTTCGATTTCCTAATCTAAACTTTCCGATCCTATAGTGCTTTTCGTTCGTCATTCACATCTTCGCGTTGAAGTCTCTATAGAAAAATATCCTCTACTGCATATAGGATTTTTTCTATTCTCAACCCACCAAATCTATACTCTTTAACTAACATATCTCTTTCCGCCCATTAACACACACCAATCGATATGTTGGTCATCCGCGTGTTTGAAAAATAGAAAAAATATCATCGATCGATACCATGCCTGGCATGACATAGCTCCTCCCATTATCCACTATCTCTCTTATTACCAATCTCTTACGAAATTAGTAACATACTGCCCGCGCCGTCGCAACATGCTATTAATCATTCACGCGATATTAGTTCGTTTATAACATTTTCTTCCCTTATACCAATATCTTTATTTCACTCTTATGTATTGAATAGCAAGACTCTCATTTTTTATAAATGCATAATTCATCGAAGCATTCCTACGTATAATCAGATTGTTTTATATTTATATTATATTATATTATATTTTATATTTGTTTTATTTCATTTTATATTTATATTATATTATATTTATATTATTTATATTTGTTTTATATAAAGGTTCAATTAACCAAGTTTGAGCTAACTAGCCAACTATAAGAGAACTATCGTTTTTCACAACAATCGTACACATCAACTTCGCAATCAACTCTAAGGTCCCGCGTAACAGCATTACTCCCAGTACAAAGGAGTCTATTCCTAATATTCTACTGAATCAACATTGCCGGAGGGGTGCAACCCACTCGGTAACTACATTTTCTACCGCTGCAACACTCAGTAACGCACACATCCAATACGCACATCTCAACCTTTACAATGCATTCACCTTCAGTCTTCGACAACGAATTTGTTGAAGAATTTTCCGTTTCGGATGACTTTACGAAACTCGTTGTAAAATGCGTCTAATTCGCTCTCATTTGCAGCACCAGCCGATGAATAACAATTCATTATGCTGATTTTCTTATGACGCCGTGGTTGAATACGGACTATGGCTAAACGAGATAGAATCTCATACAAGTCGACGAGATGGACGACGGATGGGTGTATGACAAAGCTGACTCCGCCAACGTTTCGTGTGGGGAAACTCTCTCTAAGAATAATAAGTGTCCCTTCACTGAGTTGTATTATGCTGGTTTTCCTGCTCTTGGTCTCCTGTAAAGCTATTACGTGAAATTCATTACGTTTTGTAGCTTCAAGAATAGCATACAGATCGGCATCAGAGGCGACTGTTCAGGCATTGTACGTACAAAGGAAGAAACAGTCTCCAAAGCGTGTCGCAGGCGTGTTTTTTGAAACCGTATCGAACGTCACGATTGGCCCGAAATTTGGCTGCTTATCACCGGTTGTGGGGGAGCAGTGGCTCAGTGGTGGAGGTGCCGCAGTGACACGCCGGCCCGAATCAGTTCGCGGCCGCCCCCCAGGCCTACCAAGCTCGCCATCCCTCCGGGGTCGGGAAATTGGTACCAGAGGGGGCTGGGTAAGAGAACTTAAACTGACTTGCTGAAGAGTGGTCAACTCAAGTCATGTATAGACCAGGTACGCATTCTATTACCTCCACGATATCACGTTGAATATTTTTGTGGCGGCGCATCCCTCCACAAGGGAAATGATCAACGCCAAAAATTATCTTATTATTATTATCTAAATTATCACCGGTTGTGATACCGTCTGACATCACAGACGGCATAGCCCCGTATGCGGGGGTGTGAGGCCGAGGTTTTGCTGGTGTAGCTTGAACTCCCAGGATTCCTGAATTAGCATAGCTCAGGTCTTCACCACAGGCGGCCCTTATGGATCAGAGGGATCTATCTCCTTGTGACTTTATTATATCAATTCAATGACGGTTATTGATAGGTTTACTATTGGCTATGTTTTCATATCAAAATGAAAAACCTGGGAACACCTCCCTGCCACATTGAGGCGGTAAACCATCTAGGAGGCTAAATGTTTGGTGTAATAAATACGATATCATCAGCGAAGCGAAGATGGTGATGTTGCCGACAATCGATTTTCAAACGTTAATTTGTCTTCATGATGGTTTTTGCTGTGTCACAACTAAATGCTGTGGGGATGACGTCATAAAGTGTAAGTTATTGATTTTTCAGGAATTCAATGCACTTTTTGGAGTGAAAATCATTTTTGTACAACCCCAACTATGGGGTAGTTTTATTTTGGTTGCAGGCTGAACGAACATAATTTTCGCCTTTGAAAACTCGGTGAATTGCTGTGAGAATAACTTGGTTAGACTAATTGTCACTAGTTTGAGAAAGATGTCTGGAAAAGTCATTATATAGATGAGATTTATTCAATCACTTCTACAGTTTCAGATAAACTTAAATGTGTGAGACATTCCACAGGGACTGATTAACAGTGAAGTTCTTTTTTCGCTTACTGTACATAAATAAACCGTAGATTTATGAGTCTTTTTAGTCACATTGTCTTCTTTGCATTGAGTTTTTTTTAAAAAACACCTCGATTACCATATTTTGCGAAGCCATTATCTTCAAATTTTCTCAAGAGGCCATTCTCTTAAAATTTTGAAACCGTGCTCTGCGCTCATCACACTGAATTATTACGATCACAGACTGAACATTTGTACATGTTGACGATGTCGAAACACTCAATCGTATTGCAAGCTTCGATAAAAAACTTAATTTTTCATCAAAGCAGCGTAAAAGGTGAATATGATGAGAAAACTATAAAAGTGAAACATCTCGTAGACAAATCAAATCAGACAACAGATTTGTGAATAAAACATGCTTTATAGTTGATCTTCTCCAGAGATTACGAAATGTATCTTTAACGCTTAAGAAGCATAAAATTAAAACAATCAAGAAGAAATCAGTGACGAATTTCCATCAAAGAGAAAAACATCGAAATCCAACTCTACAGATCTGAGCCATAGATCACGGATCAGCTTACCCAGAGGATTTGTACTTCAAATATTCTACCACACATGACGAAATAGGTGGAAAATAGAAAATTCGTTGAGATAGAAGTTTCGTGAAGACAACTAATGAAAATTTTGCGTTGACTGTTTTTCTCCAAAATCTACGTAAGTCTCACAACTATCAAATGATTCTTGAGCACCTATTAGTGCATACATAAACAACTTATGGAATGAAATCCATTATTATTTACGACACCATTTTCTACCTGATATAGTAGGAAACTCGACACACCTTCATTGTTATTGACCTATCACTTAATCTTAAATATATCTGGGAAATTGGAAAACCCGCATTGGTGATTAATTCAAAATATTTTTGACTTATCTGGAAGTATCAAGTAATAAACCGCAAGGAAATAATGTATAATAGACAAGACATTACAACATTCCTCAATATTTTGCTCTATTGAATTTTTTATTCCACGTACAACCTTCGCGGATATGGCCACGCTTTCATTTTCATGGGTCAATTCCAAACAAACCTGCACATCACTTTGTGCTTTCGTCGCTGTTTCCAAACTAAGATTAAAATTGAGAAGTTGGGAGTTTATAGTTTTCTGAAACCTTGTGAGTTCCACCATAATATCGGACAAATCCTTTTGTCGAGATGCCGCCTCGCGTGCCACATTATCCTAAACTTACAAAACCAATGATGTATACTCAATGTGTACTCACTTCATATAACTTGTACATATATTCCATGCACTCGTGAAACATATCCATTCAATTTCCTACGAATTGAACTTTTGGTAAGTGTAGAAATGTTAATTAGTAACAATACGAAAATCATCCACAAATTACAATAAACATTTATGTATATGAACATCTAAGTAGCAGTGGACTGAATGTGAAAGAATGATATGCTCGTCTATACATTTAAACTAATTTTACATGATTGAGTGTCAAAACTAAGTTCATAAACTAAATTGAGCATTATCTTACGGCACTGTATATATATATATATATATATATATATATATATATATATAATGACAAAATCTACAAGTGAGGAGATAAAATGCCACAACATAGTCATAGCATGATTTCAGAGCGCTGTTTAGCAAATCATAAGGTAGCGTGAGTGTCAATATCAATGAATTTTGATAGGACAGAAAAATACTATAAGTGAGAAAAAGTGAGAGTGGATATCAACGGGATAATGCATTCTGCATTCTATCTGCTACGCTAGAAGAATACGTTGTATATGGATTCAACGGATCATTCTGAGATTTTCTGAAGATAGATGGTTGTCCTTGCCAGTTGATTGTTTTCGTCCACGTCCTTGTCGTCATACCACCTTCTGTTCCTCCCGACGGAGCAGACTGCTGAGCAAGATTGAGTTCTTCAATTGACATGTTGAGAGATTCCATTAAACGCTTGGCAGCATCACCTTGTACGTAATTTAAATGAACCGCTTTTGGAATGGAATACCGTCGACCAGTATCAGGCACAACTATCTCGCCAGTTAATACATCAAGAACCCCGGTTTCCGCAGCTTCGCGAACAGACAGTCGTTGACCGCTGGTAGGATTGACAATAATCTTTTCGTCTGTGTCGAATCGATTCGCTTCTAAATTTGCTATGAAATCATGTTGTAAATCCGCCAACGTTGAAGGATCATCAATAAGGCTTCTTGCACGATCGCCAATACTAGCCTGCGAATGACGCATTTTTACAGTGAGAGAAGGTTCAGCCTTTTGAGGCGCAAGCCTGTTTACAGTTTCATCCCGGAATTTCCTGACGTTCACGCGACCAGTTTTCCCACTACTATCTACACACTCTATTTTAAACTTATATCCTTCAGCGTCTCGGCGTTTGACAGCTTCAGCAACAGCCTGGGCAGCTTGCATAGGGGAAGCAATCAAAGCGACTAAGCCGCTTTTTACAGCATCTCTCAATGTCATTTTTAAATTCCCAGCAATATATTTACCATCACTATCAATCTTCTTTCTTATCAGAGCTTCCTTGAGAGTAAGTGTTTGACCACTTTCTAAATCATGAAGCAATGAATCTCCATCAATTATATCGCGATCGACAGCGTCCTTAAATGTGAGATGTAAACCCGTCCGCTTATCACGGATACGACCAGAATTCTCATCAAACTCCTCCGAATTGACGATATTACTCAAATTTTTTTCATCAAATCCTTCCATAGCTTCAACATTTCCCGTGTCAATATATCCCTGATCAATAGCTTGAGCAATTGTCATTTGCCGTCCAGTATCAGGATCAGTAAAAATATTCGAGGTAACGTCAATTAGTCCTTTCCCAAGTGCTTCCGCAAAGTTTAATTTGTCTATTTGGCGAAGTTTGATACCAATTTCTTCTGGAATTCGACCATCTTCGACTGCCTTTGCAATTGGAACAATGCTATGTCGTGAAAGTTGAATAGTTTTGTTCTTAGGATCAACTAATTTAGCTTCTACAGCTTCGATTAGATTCAAATGACGGTTTGTTCTGTAGTCATTAAGAAAAGGCTTGGTCATCGCGTTATAGGTACCACTGTCTATTAGACCACGATCTACAGCATCTTTTAAATCTATGTTTTCAGATGTAATAGGATTATGATACATACCAGTAGATGTATCAATCAATCCTTCATTTAAAGCATTAGTTACAGGAACTCGTTGGCCTTTGGTTGGGTCGAAAACACCATCACTTGTTATTGCGTCATAGACTGACTTGATTACATCGAGCCAGGTCAGGCGTTGCCGAGTGTGAGGGTTTCTAACTTCACCCGTTCTAGCATCCACAATACCAAGTTCTATTGCTTTTGTTATTGTGATTCTTTCATTGTTAACTGGATTGCAAATACCTTTAGGCAATGTTTCAGTTAATGTAACATCAACCAGGCCCATGTTTGCTGCTTGTGTTAGAGGTATAGAATCTCCCGATTTAGGGTTCCGGTAACTTAATTGACGAATATCAATTATTCCAGTGCGTATTGCATCTTCTAAGCTTATTTTCTCCATATGTGCATCAATGACTCCACTATTCAAAGCATTTTGAATATTTGACCGGAAAACTGAGTAAGTTTTTGTCATTTGTTTACCTTTCTTGTCAACACGCGCTATTCCTATTCGCTTCGCATCCTCCAATGACATAATACGGCCATTTCTTTTGTCCCTGATCCTATCAATGCCCACAAACTCAGCGTGTGGTTCCAATTCTACCGATTGAACCTGAGACGTGCTTTTAACAGTTGTTTTTGTCTCAGTGACAAATGGATCGCCATGCATTTGAATAGTAAATTTCATTCCCGTTGACGGATCGACGTATTCTCCTTTCTCAACTCCACCCTCTCCACGAACTACTTTGACCATAACCTGTTTTCCGTCACCAAAATCAACATACTCATGACGATCATCACTCCTGTGCTCTACACTTTGCTGCGGACTGAAAGGGGTGAGTTGTAATTTTTGTTCTACAATCTTTTGAGTATTATGGTATGGACGCGATGTAGAACCAGCTCCAGCAATCAGACCCGTAGTGAGAGCCTGAGGAAAACTTGTCGCTTCATTAGTCTTCTGATTATAGACTAAACCCCTCTCTGGATCAACAATTCTGCGAGAAACAGCCTCTTTATAAGAGTATTGAGTTCCACTCACTGGGTCACGAACGACAACCGAATTATGGTCCACAAGATTCTTTTTCAGAGCTTCATGAAGAGGAAGTGGAGCTCCACCTGGCTGAGTATAGCTTCCTGTAGCGAGATCAAGACGACCCGCAAACAAACTTGACTCAAGAGAATCGCCATAAAATTTCCCTTTCAGTATACCTGTCTGGAGCGCGGTATTAAGATCATACTTTTTTTGAGTTCGGGTGTCCAACACCGTACCAGCCGTATCATCAACGATACCTTCCTGAATCGCTTCTAAAAGAGAAACTGTTTTGTTATTCAGCATATCCACAACATACGTATCGTAAGGATCGAAAAGTCCTTTAATAATGCATTCCTTGAGCGTCATCTGTCGATTACTATCGGGAGGCATAAACATGCCACTATTGGAATCATACCATCCATGTATAAGAGCTTTACACAAGGTATTTTCATCTTGAGAAGTAACAGTGCTGGTTGCTTCTTTTTTAGCAACTTGTGTTTTTGTTTGCACTTTGAATGAAGTTTGTACAGCATCTCCTGCATTCTCAAGAACACCTCCTGTAGGATAAATCCGATGTTGCTGAGCAGCTTCAGTGAAAGAGAGACGTTTGTTATCAATTTTGTCAAGATAATAACCACTCTTATCGATGATTCCCCATTTTTCAGCTTCAACAAATGGCATTTCACGTCCTGTAAGAGCATCACGAACAGCTAGATCATCAGCTGTGATCTTCCCTGAAAGAAGAGCCTGCCTGAGACTCAAACGTTCACCTGACATATGATCAACAAGAACGCCTTTTGTAGAATCAAATGACCATGATTGTTCATGCTCCTCCACTACAGGAACTCCGACAGAGCGGAAACTAATAACTGGTCCTCCGCCAGAGGGAATATGGATGACATTTTTAGAGACACCACTAGAAGGTACAACAGGTTCTGCATCAATAACAATTACTCCGGCTTCGATAGCCTTCTCAATATTTAGATCACGCCCTCCATGAGACACAGAACCATCTGTGTTCATAATTTTCTTTTCAAGAGCTTCTTTGACATTAATATTACGTCTAGATTTTGGGTCTTTTACATAGATCGACGATGCATCGATTAGTCCAAATTCGATACCCTCAGCAAAAGAGATTGCGCGATCCACATTGGGTGATGTGATATTGCCAGTCGTTAGATTTATAATACCTTTACGTTCTGCCTCGTATATGTGGTAACCATTCACTGGCACCTCTATTGCTCCCTTACCTCCAGTGATTGCTCTGTATACAGAAACACCTCCTGGACCTCCTAAAGCTGTGGTTTCAGTAGTTCGAACACGTTTAACCGTGGTAACAGACTCTTCAACGCTTTTATCAGGGTAAAACCTGGGAGCAAGCTGTTGTCCAGTTTCCATGATACTTTCTGTTGTTTTTTCTTCAATTGTAGGTCCAACACCGTTGCTTTTCGAAGGAACAATCCATTCACTCGATGGATCAATAAGACCTTGGCTTAAAGCATCGTCAAGGCTTATGTCAATATTTCCCTGCCGGAAACGTTGGTTACGAGAATCTATTAGACCCTGTTTCATTGCTTCTGCAAGAGTAACTTTCACTTGATCCGAAGCAACTTCTATTCCTGTCTGTCCAGGTCGGCTAACGCGTTTTTTATACTCAATCTTCTTTACTGGAGCAATCAGTGATGGAGATACATTGAAAAGAGCCGCGATTCGAATAGCACCACGAAGATTTATCATACCAGAAACATAGGCTTCATGAGGAGTCATCTCATGTTTTGTGTTCTTGTTGTAGAAAACGGCTTTTGTGTGGTCAACTATCCCTCTAGACACAGCACGAACAAGGTTCAAATCGAGCTCACCATGTTCCCCTTTGATTCCGATAGGTTTAACAAGAAGTTCATGAAGAGTTTGGTCAATAATCGCAGTTGCTCTTTCATCAGATATTAAATAACTATTCTGAGTAGCAAGGTCAACGACTCGTTCAGCACTTGGCACAATAACCCCGATATCGCACGCCTCATTGAAACTCAGTACTTGGTTAGTACGTGTGTCTTTTATCCACGAACATCAAAAATGCTGTGACGCACACGTTTGGTGAGAAGTCCTTCCTGAACAGCTTCAGAAATTGTAAACTTCTTCTGTTGTTTTTCGAGAATTATATTTCCATCAGCACCAAGTAATCCCCTCTCCATTGCTTCGGCTATGGAAATAACGTCCTTCTCGTCTGGATCAACAATGTGTCGGACTTCAGCATCTAATAGACCGACAGCTAGCGCTTCCAATATTGTGTGTCTGTGCTTCGTCCCACGATCAATAAAATGATTAGTTGAATCAATAAGGTCTTTTTCATACATTTCAGTCAATGTATAAGGTTTTGATATAAGATGTTCATTATAAGCTTCACGCAAAGACAAAGTACGTCGCGTTTGCAAGTCAGTAAAATTCCCATTTCGGGTGTTAATTGCATTCCGAAGCATAGCGTCTTTCAGGTTCAACCTGCAATTGTCAGCTGTGTTTACAATCTCAGGCACGTAAAGATTTAGCAAGCCTGACTGTTTGGAACAGGCTTCTCTCAGAGTAAAGGTATCCTCACTATTTTTGTCAACAAATTCACCATTATTTGCATTGATAAATCCTTCTCTGATGGCATCAGTCAAGGTGATGGCAATCATTGGAATCTGTTGGGTAGATACGAGCTGTAAATACCCGTGATAAAGAGCATCTCTAATAGGCATAGATTCGTGAGAGTATTTTCCTACAAACTGTCCGGAAACGGTATTTAAAACACCCTGGTCTATTGCACTATGTAACGCCATTGGAGGCAACTTCAGTATTCCTATTTTTACAAGTTTTCTCTGAGTGTCCATTGTGACAATTTTTCTTGCGACCCAGTCGTATAATTCAAGTATATCCCCAGTGTGAATATCATATAAATGTCTCGTTTCAGGATCATAAAGACCTATCTGTATCGCTTCAAGTAGTGTAAGTTCGACTCCTGTATCAGGATGACGAATGCCATAACGTGTATTAATAACGTCGTTGAATGCTCCGTCAATGTATCCTAGTTCTACCGCTTTTTCTAGGCTGATCCGACCAGAATGAATATCAAAGAATTGTCCACCTCCAGAGCTAAGATCGAGAAGCCCTTGTCGAACTGCCTCAACAAATGTTAGGATCTCCCCAGTTTGCTTGTGCAAAGTACCCTCCATTTCGTAAAATTGTGTTTTTGTTACTGTTTCTTCCTGATACATCTGCATTTCGTCTTCATGCTCTGTGATTTTGGCCACATCTGGAAGATCACCTATTACTTCCCACTCGTCAGGATTCTCTTGACCGACAACTTCATGCATCTGGTTACCTTGCATAATATTGAGAGGAGGCATCTGCAAACATTTATGTTAGATTTCGTGACCATCATTGAGCACAATTTGATGGGATATCAAACATAAGGAACACACAGGTGCTCAATTCATTCATATCAAACGCCTAGATTACTCAGTAATAATGGACTGACCTTTTCGACCTTATTGCGGTTCTCTTCACTTTCTCGTCGGCGTCTCTCTTCTTCCATTCTTTTTCTTTCTTTTTCCTCTTGCTCCCGGCGTCTTCGTTCTTCCTCATCACGCCGACGTCTTTCAGCATCTTCTGCTGCTCTCCGAGCCCTCTCCGCATCTTCAGCAAGTCGCCTTGCTCTATCAGCATCCTCTGCAGCACGTCTTGCCGCTTCTGCAGCTTCCCTTTCTTTCCTTAGTCGATCAGCGTCCTCAAGAGCTTTTAGGCGGGCAGCTTCAAACGCGCGTCTCTTAGCTTCTTCGTCAGCTTTCCTTCTGTCTTCTTCCTCCTGTAAAGTGCGCTGTCCATGTTCATTTAGTATTCCACTTATATTTAACGATTTTTCATCATAAAACGGCCCGGAAAATCCCGCAGTACGTGCCACTGAAGTGAAAGCTGCAAGCACACACAGCATTTTGGTGAACAGAAATAGTGAGGAGAACGAGTAGCCACAAGCATGGAACGGAAATATACAAGGATTAAAACATATAGCAAACTTAAAACAATTAGAACAACACCGCAGATCCTCTTTCCATGTAGCCTTGCAATATAGAAGCGGCGATATTGTGAAAAGTACTAAGTGAAATATAGTTAGTATGGAATGAAAATACAACATAGTAAACTAGCATAGCTGGAATTAGTAGAATGGTGAATTTCTATTCGCAATATGAGTAGGTAATATGAAGACAATGGTTAATTAGCTAAGGCTATTCTAGCAGACAGAAGCGGTGATTTTCCGTGAATTCCACTGATGTTTTCAAAGGAAAAAAAACGCATTAGCGATTCATTGAAGAAACAGGATAGAATGATCTAAGATGAATGCAATACAAGTTGAATCATTTCCTAGTATGCGCACGGTTTAAAAAATTACTGTTAATATTTGAGATGGAAAATAATGGTAACCTAGTGTACCTGCTTCTGTCGTTTCCAGTTCTGGATCAACACTTGCATTGTGTTACGGCGCTCAAGGATGAGACTGCTCAATTGAGCAAATCTTCTATTCAGTGCTTCCAACTCTTCTGCTACTATTTGAGCACCATTCTTTGGCTGAGGTTTACTTCGACGAAATTCTCCTTTGATTCCTGGTCCATGAATGCCAACAACAGAATCGTAAAATTGTCCCATGCGACTGTCATAACCCTTTAATAGCCGATAATTAGTCATCGTAAAGCAGTATTAGGAAATGTAGAAAAAAATTTCACTCATTCACTTTTGCGTCACGAATGAACTTCCCTCCCTCCCTGTTAACATTCTCAATGGCTTCGGTGCGCTCTTGAAGTTGAGCATATTCCGCTACCAGAAGATCCAGTTGTTGTTGGTATTGCTCAGGGTGCAATTCTTCCGGATGACGAAGCTTACTGATGGTTTCCTCAACGCGGTCGAGCCATGCTACTTCATTCTCATACTCACTTCTATAAATTTTGGAAAAAAATGTCCTGGATTCGGAATAAAAAAATTGATAATTCCTAACCTATATACCATCTGTGTTTGAAGTGCACGTTCAGTGGCTTTTAATCGTTCAGAAACTTGAGAGCAAATGTTTTCCCAACGAACATTTAGTTTTTGCACTTCATCTTCCATTCTATCAACATCAGGGTGACTAGAAAAAATAGAGCACAAACGGTTTCACTGTTATCATAACAGTGGATGAATTAAACAACAGCCATGAACGACTGATACCTGCTCTGATCAATGCGAGTGCGTGCAACATGCTGTCTTAATAAAGCCACATTCTTATTCAATGCGTCAATAATAGTTTGTTGTTGCTGAAAAAAATAGAAAATTTGTACATGACTATGATATGTGATATAAAATTTTCAACAATGAACCTGTAGGACCATATTCATCTCAAGAAGTTGAGAATGATGACCACGAAGTTTGTCAAGAGCTGCTGGTAGGTCATCAAATGAATTTAGAGTTATTTCATGAGCTTTGACTATGTCTGATACTTCTAGAACGCCATTCAAAACACTTTCCAAGATCTAAAAGAAAGGTTATTGATGCTCAATGATTAACATGTACTTACATGAAAACTTCACCTTTATACGCTCTACATACATACGAGATAGATCCCAGAGATCTTCCCAAAGGCTGCTGAGACGATCATTGCCAACTCGCTGGGTAGGAGTAGGGTTAGCAAGTTGTCGGAAAAGTTCTTTGACATTCGCCACATCAGCATCGAGACCCTGGATAGGTTTAATACATTCTCGATAAAGAAGATGAGAATGAATGAGACAATAACCACACATGCAAGTGAAACATTGAAAATCTATTTTCTACCTGCAAAGAGTCTTCGAATAATTTGTGGTCCACTATCACACTTTCTAATTCAGCTGGAGTTCGAGAGATCGGCTTTCCGGTGTTATTATTAAGTCTTCGCCAAGAGTCCTCTAGTTTTCTCAAAAGATCAGCAATTTGACCATCAAATAGATTTGAGTTATCGAGTTCTGAAATATCCAAAAATAAGAAGCAGCTCTTCCATAACTCAAGAACTTTCTTACAGCACCTGGTGATTTCTGACTGGCATTCAACAGATCCCAAAAGTGTTCATTAGTACGTCTAAGTTCTTCCTTGAGCTTAAGGGCCAAGGGATCAATCGGGTCCATCTCTTCCAGTAACTTGTTTGCATCATCATTAAGAGCTCGCATAATTGCATCTCGTTGTTCTGGGTCTATAGCTTTGAATGTATCTAGATCCCATCCTCTAAATCGTAAATACGATCAAATATATATATATATATATATATATATATATATATATTAATAC
>KN716157.1:677499-737330 GCA_000816705.1 Dictyocaulus viviparus | reverse complement strand
TAATATATGTATATATATATATATTAATATATATATAAACTAGTACTGGATTGTTTTCATCGTGTTCAAAACCATGTTGAATCGAACCATGCGATGTTTTTTTTCCCACAATTTTCTTATTTTTTCAAACTGCTGCAGCAATCGATTAAGAAGTGCTGTTAACTTAGAATCAGGAGGCGGGATGCGAAACACCACAGATGGTACAGTTGCCTCCACTCCAGATAAATCGCGAACATACCACTTTATCAAATCCGAATTATCAAGCAACATGACTTCGTCTCCTCAACAAAATAAGGTATTAACACAGTTCTGAACAATACAAAGATACACAAAATTAATTACCAGCTTTGATGTTAACGCTTTTGTCTGAGTAGTCGCACAAAGCAGTAACACAAATTGGACGAGAAATTCGTTCTCCTCTCTGCCAAAGTGGGGAAATTGTGGCGCAACGATCGGTTAATGCCATCAAAACCGAGTGGTACTTGTTCAGAATCTCCTATAATAAGTAGACATAAAGTTATTTCCTGTATAAACCATCGAAGCGACTTTATTTCACTATGTCATTAATGACTTTTCGAAATTTATTTGAAAATCCATGTTAATACCTTTATTTCATCGAGTTCTCGCAAAAGCCGTTCACCTTCTTCTAAATCGAAATCCGTTCGATTGTAATTGTTTTCAAGACGAATCACTTGTTCTTCCATCCATAATTCAGCATCGGTCGCCTCTTCAGTGAACTAAAATATGGAATTTGTTATTTTAAAATGCACTTTTGATAAAACTTCAGACTCATAATTGCACCTTATAAGTAATTTTAGTTATTTTCACATAACACGGAGTAACTTGGCAATTCTTTAAAATATTGACAAGGCCATTTCCGGAAGAATAAACTACAAGAAAATTCAAAAGAACAAGTTCATACCGATTTAAGATTTAAAGCATCGCGTAGATGCTCTTCAAGGCATTTGCTTAAGGACAATAACCAATCCCATTGATTTTGCATAGTTCGCAAGTAAACTTCTATTACATGCACAGCTGGATGACCTTGATTGAGTAAAGCAGCTCCTTGATTATGCACATCGTTGTATTGTTTCTCTCGTAATTCCATTTCATGAAGAAGCTAACAAATATGTTTTAATACTAATGATATAAAGTATTCTGCAGCTTATATGATAACGAAATTTGAACATCTTTTGAAAATATTATTAAAATTCAAAGTATTTTTTAACATATATTGTTATACCACCTGTTTATAGTAGTTCGCAAGCATTGGTAAGTCAAGTTGTTTAATATCGGACCAGTTGCGCGTCACTTCAATTTCTTCTCGTTCAGAGACCCAAACCAACTCCATTTGAGCAGCTCGTATGAAAGCAATTAGTGAGTCCTGTAGTGTATCGTAAGTTAGCCAGAATTAGTATTATAAGAAACAGGTTCAGAGTATTTAAAAAGAAGCATTTTGCGGAATCACGAATTTTGGAAATGAAACTGTACCAGATCAAGCATTCTTCCCGCAGAAAGGTCTCTCAGCTGTTGGTACTCCGATTCCAGTACACGGAGAAGCTCGCAATACTCATAAGTATCTTCTGCAGACACTTCGGCCTAAAAATAACATTTTTACGTTTTTTAGAAACTTAACTTAGACTTATTTCTTATGCTCATCTCGAAATCTAGGAGCATCAAAAACAAAATAAAGCGAATGTAGAGAAAAATGCGGGCATACAGAGAAATGTCCATAAATAATTTCGCAACAAGAACTACCACTATGTGTATAAACGTCTATTAATAGTCTTTTATGGACAGTTTATATTTGCCATTTTACGAGCCACATATTTTTATGTGCAAATTGGGAGCACAAATTGTGTACATCGACGTGTTCAAGTGTTGCTGTGAGTTCCCCACGTTCATAAGCAAACATTGAAAAACTGGCGGCATATCCACTAAGGATACACATAATCGCGACAAATCCAATAAGATACTGTTTACAGCTGGGTAAAACATCAGAAAGAAGTACATCACCTCAAAAATTTTTTTTGATATAGGTGTCTCAGCAAGACTTAACTTATTTGTATTCGTATTGAATTTTTTCAATTTTGGCTCATCTTATTTAACTAATATTTCAAATTTATATCCTAATGACAGTTTTAGTAAAGCTATCTTCAAATATAAATTTAAATAATAATACAATGGAAATCCACCTGATGCGCAATACATTCATCCACATTCTGACGAAAATCCTGAATATTCCTATTGTCCACTTTATGCTGTTCAAACATCTCTTCCAATGTCTCCAAATCTTCCAAAAACTCCATTTCGGAGAGTTTTTCCTACAACACAATTGTAGAAAAACCAAATCAGAAATAATGGTTACTAAAGAAATGGGTTTAATAAATTGATACCAAGCGAACGTGAACCCATTCAATGCACTCTTGCACCCTGTTGAAAGTAGAACTGCGAATTGACCCAAGCTTCGCTGCGCTCTCTTTCTTTAGAGTTTCGGTACGTATTCCAAGACGCACTAACAGCTGATTTGTGAGGCGATCCAGATAAGCAGTTCGACGCTGATGAAGGCCGTATACTCTAGAAGTCGTACACTACACCTAACAGATATAAAGGAGTACAAGATAATCTTTTCAAATTCTACATGTTTCATTAATATTGGTATATCGAATTTTGAATTCACCATACAACTAGATTCTACAGCAGAAGTCGAAAATGACTCTACTACTACTATATTTGCTGGTAATAAAACTAACTGGCGATAGAAATCATTAGATTCAGGATGATTGTGCGACTTCAGTTCCTCTACGTCATCGAAGAAGCCAGCTATAGGTACTTCCAAAACATTGAGATCACCAACAATCTCACTAACAGCTCGTTCCACTTCACTAGGACGATCTATGTCCACACGTGACTCAACATCTTCAATACCTAAAACCACAAATACAAGAGGTACAAAGCCTTGAAACAATAAGAAAATATTTCAAAAAATAATATACGGTTGAGAATGAGGTCGAGTTTCTCATTTGTAATTCCTATACCGCGAGATAATCTGCTGATTAAATCCGTTAGCTTGCTCTGAAATTTGAAAAAACATTATTTCAATAATGTACGACAAAAGATGAACTATATGTAAGAATAATGCAAGGCATGCACTGTTAAATAGGCTATACATTATAATTGTACTTTTTCTTTCAGAATTTACTGCAATATAATCTATGGAAATCCACACTGCATTATAATAACTCATATAGAGCTACTTTTATTATAAAAAAATCTAGATGTACTCTACTATTCCAAAATTGCTAATTACTATCCAGCGCATCTCATCAATTGCAAACATTTTTTTGTCAACAATGCTCAGAGAATGTCGCTTAATGAAAACAGAACATAAATGGTAGATTCGAAGTTACAACACTTACACGAAGAAGTAAATCTTAAACAAAGAACAATCAAAAAAACATACCTTGGACAGCTCAGGAAGGTTAGGTAGGGCATTGTAAAGTGAAGACACGTAAGTAATGATAGACTTCTCATCAGGATGATCATTATCAACGTCTTGGGGGTCGAGCAATCGATCAACACCGAACTCTTTTTCCGCTACTTCGAACGCGTTTTCCAATCGTTCTACGTTTGATACCGAGTCGTCACTAACCTGTGATGCATGAAGTGTTAAGATTGTACTCGATTCATTATTATGATTACTAACATAACACAAATCACGAGTAACAAACAAGCATCTGATGCTGATTTTCCTAGTATGCAAACGATAATCGAACATAGAAAGATGTAAATGTGTAAGAACCCAAAAAGTAGATCAGTATTCATTGCTGATTTAATGAAAATTTTAGAGAAAACATAACAATAAGAAAAACAAAGGGTATATTACTGCACTCACTTTGCTCCAGTCGAATAAATTTGGTCTGTATCGATGAAGAATAGCATTAAATGCGAGGCCGTCCTTCCAAGACGACGAAAAATTAGTCACATTCACACGAGGATAGCCACTCGTCACCTTAGAATTAAGATAAATGTGACGGAAATCCTATTTTAAAAAAAAATTTTAATTTTGAGATAATACTTTTTGAGCCCACTGCAGTAAAGCATCACGAGCGGAGTAGACATCGTTAGCATGTAACGTTTCGGATATCTGAAAAAAAAAAATGTGCTAAAAGAGGTACACTGAGTGAAATAAGAGCTTCAAACAAGTTTTAACAATGCATACACAGACACGTTAATTGCTGCTATTAGCAAAAACCAATACGATCAATAAATAACACTTTTCCTCAAAATATTTGCACCCTCTAATTCCATTCATACCAATGGTCACAATACATGATTCGCTTGACGTTATCCATGACGCTAAGCCAGCAAAAAGTAGACATGTAAATACTACCATTTCATGTTTACACAACAGATGAACCATTCTAGTAACAGCGGCATTTAAAGAAAATCTAGTATTACTCATAGAGTCACGTACAAAGCTGGAAAAATAAGAATATAAAATCCCTGAACCGGAAAATTGTTTCCAATAAAAATTCTCCGTTATTGCGAAAATAATTGTTCGATAAACTTGACCTAAAAGATAATTGTATGCTTGCCGGCAGTACAATTTTATTAAATTACAAGAATGGCATACTACGACGCGTACCAATCCATCACATCAACTCTATGATAAACCACTGTAACAGGGCGTGGCCAGAAAAGCGAAGCAGTCAAGGTTTCAAAACCAGATTTTGATCAAACGTTTTCTGATGCAGTTAGCTATTTTCAACAACGTGTATGATACGAAGGCAAATTACAAAACCATCTCAAAATCACTAATACACATCAAAACGACAAAAGAATGTCACGAACGGATTTGAACAAGTTTTTCGCAGCAAATTATTAAACGGTACTCACAACAACAAGCGAAAAACGCGAATACCGTAACAAATGCATTACAAACTTCAAAAATTCCGAGCTACCTAATCGTGTTCACTGAAAGCAGTGGATCCTACCACAGTTAATATCCTCCAAAGGTCAAGGCGAATTGTCGCACTTGCTTGGTAATCCAAGGTTATTGAGAGAGCAAAGATATATAGTACAATATAGCTTTGACAAACATGAAACAGAAATTCTAATATATTTCATAATGAATCAATATATACAATACCTCATCTCCACGACGAGAACTGCGAGAACGCTCACGTTCTCCACGAGTCTTCTTTACTCGTTGTACTTTGCGTTCAAAATGCTCACGTGTCTCATAAGAACTGCTCTCTGAAAACGCCTGACCAGCATGCGCATTATTAAGGTGTCTATTTTCTGCAGTGAGCATTTGTCCGTTCGCAGCATGACTGCCATGAGCTCCTTTCTGATAGTGAGTCTCATCATAGTAATTATTGCCAGAGCCGACAGCATAGCCGTTGTGGTCAGCTGCACGAGAAACTTCCTGTTTGCGTTCGGCCTTTTTTGAATATGATCGTAGTACCTTGTACATCGCAAGAACTTTGGAGATAAGAATAGTATGATTGCTAGACCAGTCGTAACATTCCACGAGTCACAGCGTGTACAGAAAGTGTTTGTGATTGTGAGGCCGCACCCCACTAGTCGCTAGACACCGCCCTAATCGCGGCAATCGCAGCTGATGCGTCACGACCTGTTTCCAGTGCAACAGCAACCGTCTGTCCTTCACTGTCATAGTAATTAAATAAATCGGTGATAAATAAAACGCGTTTACAGTTAGTGCTCTGAAGATTCTAGGAAATTTTTCGTGACACATGACTAATACTGACTAATATTAGAGTTACATGAAATTTCTACAAGTGAACAAAGGAGGGCAAATCTCAAATGGTAATGTCTCAAAATGAATCATTGAACGAAAAGCAATCGAACAACCACTTATGTGAGGCACTAATCAATGCCAAGTAATCATCATCAAAATTTGAGTCAGAAAAAAAAATAATAGAAAGTCAGGAATGAATGGGTTATGACGAAAGTATCGATCTCAGATCGTTGTCACTGGTTTTAGAGGTTAAAAAAGTGATGAATCTTGGCTTCTCTCTAAGAAAAATGTTTTTTCGACCAACTGTAATATATTGAAATATACAGTTCGTATCCCAATGTATTCACTATTCAAATCGTAAACAATAGTAAATGTATCTCAGACTCAAATTCATGAGGTAGTATAATACCCTGCATTGTTCTATCACTCTTTTAGTGATACTGTGATATTTATCGCATTCTGATATGCCTCGCTTTCCCGCGTTTTGTCACATTCAACGTTCATTCGTGTTTTCTCGCTCTTATATTATAATGAGCTATGATTCTTCGGATAACTTTAGCTCAACCAAAAACAAGAGCATGATCGAAAAACAGAGAATGTAGTAAATTTCAACTAATCAAACACACTGTTACACCTTGAAAATAATTTGAATTCAGAGCCATGCAGAAAACTATGAACAAATCACTTAAGCGGATGAATATGAACAGCATTATAATAAAAGAATTATGATTGTTACCTGCTAACCATTATTAATAATGACGTTAAAATACTCAATTTCATGCGTAAGTAACAATTCAGCTTATATAACAATGGTGTACTTTCATCAAAATATGAAAAAATATAGATCTTCACCTGAGAATAATCGTCCAATTGGCGTCGTTTGATCACAGACACTTGAAAGTTAAGAATAATTGTCCAAATTAATCCAAGCGTTAGCTTTCCATTGCCTTCCACAATATCTTCGGGTCTGATATTCACAAGCTTTATCTGCAAACAAAGTAATTACACGGAGAATCTCTATAATACTTTCCTTTACTTTGTCAGTAATATTATCTAACAAGCAATATTAAAAGCACCTACCATAAAACTTCATTGCAACCGTAATACAAAAAAATCTATTGTGGTAAAGTTAGCATGTGTATGTACTTCTCTTATACTATCACAAAGACGTAAATTGCTCTAACAAACAATTTGTTTGAAGCCATTACTAAGAAGTTACACAACATTAATTTCAAATATAGTGCTTTTACAAAATGAAAACTCCATTTACTTTCCAAAGAAATTGTTTGAACACTTTTTTTCCAATGCATAACAGTGAACCAGAAAAAAGGAGAGGAATCCACCAATAGAAAGACTCCTTACATATAAATGACGATTCCAAAACACAAAAAAGAAAGGAACACATGCAAAAATAATCACTTACATTCCTTCTTCTCAAAAAATCCAAGCAATACTGTACATTTTGTATCCTATGAAAATAAGTGTAGCCGTTCTCTCGAAGCTGAATAAAATATCAACCAATTTTCACATTGAATATATAGTAGACGAAAATTTATAAGAATTGACAGCAAAACATTTGGAAAAACAAGAACGATTAAATTTGCAAACCAGCTGTTCATCTGTGAGGATCTCAAGAAGAGAAATAAGTGAAAATCCATCACGTAAGTCGACAAAGAGATCATCTACTTTACATCCAGCCTGCAATATATGCATATGCACACGTACATATATTGACTACTATAATGATATGTAATAATCTCATCGCTACAACATCAGATCATATTAACGAAGAATACGGGTCAAAGGAATTATTGACAGAATAGTACAAATATTTAATTGAAAAGTGCTTGTTCAAATAAGATAATAATAGATAATTGTTGTCGTTTATCAATCCCTTGTGGCGGGATGCGCCAACGCATTCATGTTCAACGTGATATCGTGGAGGAGGTTGAATGCGTGCCTGATCTATACAATGACTTGAGTTGACCACTCTTCACCAAGTCAGTGCCAGTTACCTTACCCAGACCCCTCTGGTACCAATTTACCGACCCCGGAGGGATGACGGGCTTGGTAGGCCTAGGGAGCGGTGGCAAACTGATTGGGCCGGCTTGTCACTGCGGCACCACCATTGAGCTACTGCGCCCCTTGTTCAAAAAAGATAAAATAAATAAGCTTTGATCAATTCCTTGTATGGAGATGCGCCTACGTATTCGTGATCAACGTAATATCGTAGAAATAGTTGAATGCGAGCCTTGTGTGTACAGTGACTTGAGTTGACCACTCTTCATCAGGTTGGTGATGGTTATCTTACGCAGATTTCTCTGGTAGCAATTTATCAACTCCAGACGGATGGTGGGCTCAGTAGGCTTGGGAGGCGGCGGCCGTGAACTGAATCGGGCCTGCTTGTCGCTGCTGCACCTCCATCACTGCGCCACTGCGCCCCCACTTATTGAAGCAATAAAATCTTGTTACTTGATAAACTTCTTAGTAGTGATACTTCAGAAAAAATTGGACATAATAAGAACCTACAAATATAAACATGAGCAATTTTGATAGATAAATAATGGTTTTTCTCAATAATTTTGCTCATATACATTTTAACGTATTTGGTTCAGTTGAGTGATTATTGTTTGAATCCTAAAATAATGAGTCTAGAAGTGATTAAATAAATTGCGTACAATATCCTATTAGCCAATAAATACTGTTTCTTATTTAACAATTCAATAAACATCCTACAAAAAAACCAATCGCATTTATATTTGATGACGTTGACGCTTCCAGTTCAAAATTTATACCACAAGAAAGAGAACCTAGGAGTATACAGTTCCAAACCAGTAAAATCATTTACAATAAAATAAAAATTAAGCCACGAATCAATCAATGCAAGTGCGTATTAGAAATTTGGTATTGACTGGCGCACTAACAACTAACAACAGCAACATAAGTTTCATAGTTTTAAGCAGAATAGCTTAAATTAAGCAAGTGCTGTCTCATTAACATAGTTATAACCTCCATTTGTTAGGCTGATCTCAATGTACTACATCTGACATCTTGCCACTGTTTACCTATCAAAACATCAAAACCTTCGATGTAAAATGTACCGCCTCAATAAAAATTTCATAACTTAACTATGAAATTTAATGTCGTATACAAACGTTAAGGGTAAGAAGAATGCTCTGGCGTTGATCAATTCTTGTGAGATGTGTCACGTATTGGACTTCGCCGTGATACAATGTTTTCGAGTGCATGTACAAAACCTTCTACCAATTTACTAAGCCATTAAAACATGTAATTTTCGTGGGCGTGACCCGAGCAGTTCACATAGCAATACGTCTCTATCAAATAGCACTGCGTACACTTCCATTACAGATGGATCATTTGTACTCAACCTAGACAAAACTAGATACCCACTAATAGATGAACTACAGAACTTTCAAAGATCTCAATAGATCCTAACGTAATCTATAACGTTCTTTGAGTTAATATTGTATGACATACTCATGTCATCGCTTACAGGACTAAGACGTTCAGTTCGATTGACATGAAACAAATACTTTTTAAATGTTTGGAAATCTATACCTCCCAAGATTATTTAAATCAATACTTGGATGACTAGTCAGCATCCTGTAATGATTTTCATTAGTCTCTTTTTAGTGCAACCGTCGACCCTTATATTTCCTTCAAAAGTACTCCACAGTTCTCTTCATTCATCTCTCCTTCTTCTTATACGATTAGTGATTATAATGTTTTGTCGCGGCCTCAGAAGAGATGGTTCAAGCGCTCTGTGATGATGTGCAGATTTTTTGGTGTTTCTAAATGCCATTTCACGCCTCAATACTGTTAAACTAAAAACATGATAGTGGATTATCCGTGAGGGTGGAATCCCAGACGGTTCACTCAAGCAACAATTTCTGGATGTGATTGTAGAGAACAAAACATTCGCATAATATTCTTCCGCCATAAATTTTATATAATAGTGAGTTAATATCCTTATACTGAATCGGTATTAAAATGCTTCTACAAATAAACATAAATCTATTTATGGCCTTTTACGTGAGAGCATAGAATTGAATAGGATGCCGAAAAGAAAATTAGCTAGACTATTCATAAGAAGAAGAGGTATCGTATATGACAAAAATATTCTTAACGAGATCCTCCTCAAATATGACAGTTAACTGAACTACGTCGCATCGATTACTATAAACTGGTTATGAGAGAAAGCTTTAATTCATCAATTAGAATCATTGTGTCGTAGAAACAAACAAAACCGACAATTACTTTCAAATTCTTTGAAACCTGATGGAAGACTCATCACTTCCAAACATGGTAAAGAATTTGCTCACGATGAAGATTAACTCTAACACTTTCCATAAAACAACACAACAACAACAACAACATTAATGCGTTATTTATCAACTACCTGTCTATTTTGTTAAAAAACCATACTCCGAATGATGATCACCTCAAACACTTCTGTCTATAGTTAAAATTGAGATAGTGAACATTCAATAGAGACAAAGGTGCCAAATACAAATATAAATAAATACAAATAAAATATTCCAAATACACCGCAAATGTTAAAGGAATAGTATTTATCTGTTCAGATGCAGAGTTATCAGAAATCTAATAATGCAATAAAACATTAAGATGACTGATGTAAACACAAAACTTGGGAAACATAGTGTATTAAAACTTGATTCGACCATTTCATAACTAATAATACTAAATGACGATAGGATAAAATGTGATAAGCTCGGTGATAATATGTGATAAGTTTGATCAATCTTTGTTAGATGCGCCCACGTTCTAGTGTTCAATGTGAAAACGAGGCTGGTCTATGCATTGTTTTGAGTTGATCACAATGTCAAGTCAGTGCTGTTATTTCACGAGATCTGTGGTATACCAACCCCAAAGGGTACCAACCTCTTGGATCAGATTGTGTTCACAGACACTCGGACCTGTGTATCGTATCATTGTGGCATATCTACTACTGCGCCACAAATTCCTAAACGCATGACCGATGCATTCCAAAAAGTGCACTTAAAAAACAAAATGATATAGATGTGGTTGAACTAATCTAGAATTCAAAAGAATTATTGCTAAATGCTTAAGCTGAGTACATTAACTACATTAATCGGATAACTTAATTAAATTGAATTGAGTCTTTTAATAATAAATATAGTCTTAATATAACCCTATAATGTAGACAGAAGACTGGTATGTGGAACCACCTAGTGAATATAATGTATTCTACACAATATGCGGAATAGACGTTGATAACATCCCTTCGCTAAGTTTTAATAGGAATCAGATGTCGTTATCTTCAGTATTTCATCCACGTAACACTTCTTTTGAAAATGAAACTTTGAGAAAGTCTATTCTAGCATCAATTAACTTGAATCAACTAAGCCCTCTCAGTTTACGGTATTTCACTTTTCACTGTTCGGATTTCGCGCCATTAATAAGTTCTGATTGTATTTCTTATTGAATTCTTTCAAGAAAAGCAAGGCTAGTGTCGAAACAATCGCTGATAAAGATAAAATTTTCCATCCTTTCTTAGGGATGTTAATGAGACTGAAATCTTATATTTAACAACAGAAATCTCTAAAGAAAAGAAGAATCCTGACAAATGCAACAGCATTCTCAAACTGATTGATGTAAATGTAAATGTAAAAAAGAACAATAGGTAGAAATATTCTGCATGGCTTTGGGATAAAAATACGCAATAATAAAGGTAACGATAAAGCGAACAAAGCTCACAGATTCCAAATGAATAACGATAGGATAGTACACTTGTTAGTAAAAAAATACACTAACCTTTGTCAAGTGTTTGTTGATCCATTTTGTGAATGTCTTTTTCTGCATTCTATCACGTTCATCTGAAAGCAATTTATGAACGGAACATAAACATTAACTGTAAAACACATACGAAAAAAATAAACAAGAAAAATCAAACTTTGTATTTCACACTTGCCAGCATACGTCCAGACATAATAAAGTGTAGTTTTGAAAAAAAATTGTATTCTAAAACGTTTCTTGCTAGATACAATCAAACGTCACGGAAAACGCGATCGATACTGAGTTCAGGCCACGGTGAGCAAGTATTTACAAACATGTGTTGCTGACCATGGATGAAATTCGTCAAGTCTCCAAATCAGAAATAAGACTTTTGTTGAGATTATAAAAATGTGATTATCGTCGAAGACTAAATATTTATATCCCATTACTTATTGTATTATAAAGATTCAAATATTATGACGTGAAAGTAAGCAACCTTGTGCAGTGGAACAATTATGACTCGCTATTTCAAAGCAATAAACCAACCGCAACATTCAAGTTGGCAGTTACCACTTTTAATTCGATAGTTTAGAGATCCCAGTAAAATTCATTACAAAAAGAAATCATTCTAGCCATCTATGTCCTAGACACACAATCACAATTCATAAGTGAATCCCTTTAACCATCTTGCTCTACTCACCTTTATGTCGCTCCCTATTGATTTCATAATGCTCTAGCACCTCAATTTCTGCTGGATCAGTGTACCCGTCTGAACTCAAAATGTCGCCGTCCATCAAGAACTCATAAGTGTTGCGCTCGATTTGCACGTTGTGTTAACCAACAGAACGAGGTGGACAATAGCAACGGTAGGCGGGAATTTAACGATGAGAGACAGTGCTAACATGTTGAGACACAGAGCAGCATTCGGCAAAGACGCAGATCTGTACGGTTTGAACAACGTTTGGTCACCTATTTTCACCGCGCTGCACCTCACCACTAAGTGAAAGCTGAGGATATGGGCATCGTAACGATTTATGTTTGAAGGTTTCGATAAGACAAGAATTATCTATACAGATAACTCTATCAATCTATCGACTCTTATCAGGCTTTACAGCTACTACTAGCCAAAGTTTTATAAAGCATAAAACGATAATAGTAACTTTTACAGTCCCATTAATTTTTACAATTAACTATCATAAGTTAAAATCATGCAGTATTGACATCAAAGGTTTTTTATATAGTTGTGAAATCCAGAGCCTGACAAAGTCTCGATTGCAGTTCCCTATTTTGTGGATAACTCACAAACTTTGAACAATAGTAACGTTGGAACTATTATATGCCTTCAAATTCCGACTGAAAACTAATTTTAAGTCTTCACCATTGTAGTACTTTTATTTTTTATTTATTGAATTCGGTACGAATAAAGTGTTCTGATCCACTACACACAATACACCATATTAATCGATTGTTCAAATTTGATGCCTGAAGCATAACGCTTTTATTTATAACATCAATCAATGCGACTAGAAAAGTACTTTGATTTGCATATTTGAACTAAGAAGCATGTGAAGTTCAAACAAATTGAATACATTATTTAAGGTGGGTATGTGCTGTAGACAATTCCAATGAAGTTTTTATGCATGTGTTGTCGAAATAAGGAGACGAAGTTTGGCTAGTTCTTGTTATGAAAGAGTAAATATTTCTTTATTTCACTTATTTTCTTTTATTAAATGTTTTATTTTCTACAAATTGCCTCTTCGTTATGACTGAGTGTTAATTTTAACATATGTGTGCTTTTGTGCTCGCCACCTTCAGATGGCTCATTTGACTCATTAAGATGACAAGCTATTTTTGGCTCACTTTTGTACAGTTCATAATAAATGTAATGTTACCCTTAAGCAGTACTTGAGTATTTTATAAGTGAAACAATGGTAGTGTAATAGAGATCAAGTGTTCCCACAAATGGAAATCAATACTCTAACGTAAACATAAGCACATAGGCGTATTGAAATGCCTCACTTGATTTCGTAGAAAGCATGACGTATTCAAATGCAATGCATCTGAGTTACGTTTAGTATTTCTGTTAATAAGAATATTAGAAAATTATATGTATGAATATTATAGTGTTTAGAAGATAAAAAAATGAGGAAAAATAGGAAAAGAAGTGAACAAAGATCGTCGTAAATCATTCCTTATCTTCATAGTTGTCTGGAATCGATTATATAGAAAGTAACTATGACCTTCCGGTTTTTTTTTCCTCTGTAGTACGATACATCTGCTTACTGTGCAATCTGTAATTCTGTAGCAGTAGGTATTCAATACAATAGAAATCTCTCTATCAAACAAGCAGGGTTGCATTCTTTTTTTTCTCAAGAACTTGACAGCGAGAGTGTGAGTTGCGACTAGTCCTAATCCTATCCTTTCGACACCGATACTCAATATCCATAACAAAAACTCCGAAATACGAAAAATTGCATACGCCACCTATTGATTGATCTCTTATCAGTTACATACAAATGCTCCGGAGTAATTGGCAAATAATGTGGTTTATTTTTCTTATGCGAAGAAGCTCAAACTCAGTATACTTTTTCCAGAACCCTACATTTATTAACAAGTTATGACCGCTTCAACTCAACTATTATTGAGGTTGTGAGTTGGATCATGAGCATTGGAAATAATTCTTATTCGATAATTTAGTTGCTTGTATCATCTTAATGTAATCAATCAATAATGAAAGAAACAACATCGTACTTTTCTGACTTTTCCTCGCTATTTTAGTTTACTTTGAGTTTTATTCGCAATAGAATTTCTTTATTTTCCTAGTAAAGAAGAAAGTTTCTCGATTAGATGAGGCTACTCAAACGATTTTGAGAACTCCAAGCTATCACGCTTTACGAAAACAAAAGAGTGAAGTGAATATTAGAAATTTGAATGAGTTAAATTTTCATTTACAGTACCGCAAACTTTCAGATATAATTTAAAATTAAAATTAAGGATTTTTATCAATGGCATGCTTTGTAAATTTCTTGCAGTATTGTTTTAGTGGAATACTTACAATTGAGTTTCAAAAACCTCTACAATATTCAATCATAAGCCTGTATCCTCACTTTTTTTTTCGTCAACTTAAGTGAGAGTTGGAACTTTTTGAGAGTTATTTATAGAAAATTTTGAGAAAAAAAAAAGCGTATCCACATCTTACTCTATTCAGATGCAAAAGTGTGTAAATTCCGAGGGTGGAGTTGTTATTATCTCAGTTAGCTTATCGTTTATAATGCTCTTTTCGTACGTACGATAAAGTAAGATGTCAAATTGGAAGTAGAAGATCAACGTGAAAATTTATGAACTGATTTTCAACCATCACCGCAAATTCAAAAGAAAGTTCATTTTTGACTTAGGTTTATTTCATTGTCACTTAAGGAGGGTCATGCACTATAGAACTATTTCGCAACCAGCCTGTTGTTATTTGTCACAATTTGAATCACTGCCAAACGTTTTGGATTATTACGGTAGCAAACAGACTCCTTCGTTTCTCATAATGTAAAATTTGAGAATAATTTTCTAAAAGAATCGAAAGGTCACATTTCTGCTTTTAGTAACTTTTATGCTTAGAAGTTTTAGCACTCATTTACCGCTATGAGGTATCTACTAACAAATTGCAATCTATCATAGCATTTTCAATACTTTTGATTTCTTCTTCTCTTATGAAAAACAAAGCATTGAAATAAGAAACCTATCATATTCGTTGTGATCTACTGGTTCGTTGAGTCAAACAGAAGCCTCTGAAATCTCCTCGATTTTAATGCTTCGGAATTTATTATACGTAGCAATTTATTTTCACAGATTATTTTGTAGTTGTTGGTTGGAGATTTGGAAAGCAAAAAAGGCTGTCCTACATTCGATAAAACCAAGCCATTCGTCATGTCATTGTGGACGCCAGATATGCACTAAAACACTTCAACGACTCATTAAGAAATTTCATGTAAAAATAGTGATTCATCCTTCATTACGGTACGGAAATTCTTCTGCATTCCTCATTGCACCGCGCAGTTTTCAAGAATCACACGTAAAAAACAACTATTTCGAAACGATCAAGGATGGAGTAGTGAACAGATATGTTGTCGCACGTATGACGGGTGTTTGTTTGATCTCGTCACCTCGAGGCACTACCAAAAGCTTCCACTCCTAATATCCTTCTTGATAATTGTTGCACTACTTCTCCAAAAGCGAATAACAATCCCGGTTGCATGATACTGCTGGTTTTCAGGATACCAATACGGCCATGCTATTGAGTAATGGACTCGCTTCTTTAAAACATAATGAAAATGATAGTTATGTTAGCACAATGTGATGAAATTACTTTATCATCTGCATTTCAGCTGGAAATCGATACAGTCAAATGAGTACCAGCAATTTTCCCATATCTTCTTTTTGTGCGAAGTAGTATTCCAGTGCACTTTTTTCGTTATAGTGTGATTCGCTGGCATTTAATCATCATAATCCTTTTAAGAACTACATAAAACAGTTTAACTCTTTCTCTCCTTCTGAACTGGTACGTGAACCGTCTGGCAACAACTTTTATGAGGTCGTGACGAATTACTCCTCATAACGATTTTGTCAAAGTGAAGTTCACAAGCAGTCCGATAGTGCAGCACGGAAATAGCCCTAGGTGTTGAAAGTCTCCGAGTTTTACATTCATTGTTGTTTTCAACTCTATTACATCCTTCAATACTCTCATACACCCTTTAGAAAGCTTGTTTTTTTTCTGCTTTGCTATGGTGCTAAGCCGTCGTTCGTCATACTGACTTAATAGGTATCTGTGGAAAATTGCCCTAATACAGATGTTGAGTTACGAAGGTATTTTCTCACTACTCTTACTTTCTCACTCACTCACACTTTCTGGCATCTCTAATCTGATGTTCTTTTGAGCAGTGTTTTCCGGCTAGAAAGGGAAACACGGAGAAAACATTTGCACGGATACGTCCATCCATGTGAAAAGAACTCTCAATTCTATAGAACACCTCTTCATTACTTCTTGTTATTCTTACAACATTGCCAAGCGGAGTCAAATCCATAATGTTAATATTAAGAAAAACTTTTATTGTAAGAGACTGTAGAAGCGCTCGTTAATACTTCCTGACCTTGTCGTAATCTTTTTACGCAACGTCTTAGTGACTCCGCCCAGACACGACATTGACATGTTCCTCAAACAACTAATGGATGGTAATCGACTCAGTTTTGTTAGTCATGGCTCCTCCTCTCAAATGAACGTAATGCTTCAAGGGCTTTTTCCGTTTATTGGACTCATCGTAATTACTATCGCTATGTTACCTCCTTATTAAATCTGTTATTTTCCCATTCATAATCCTACAAAGATATTTTCTACTTTTATATTTCCGTTATTTATATCCACGATATTACAATTGTCATGAAGCTTTGTTATAGTATTGTCATACTGTATTGGTAAAAGTTTAATTGCCCAAGCATGAGGTTCAGTGCTGCAATCCAAACAAATTACCGCGCAGCAAGAGGAAAATGAGGTGGCAAACTATCTTTGATGCTGTTCAGTTGCTGTGAAAATAATTTTACAAACAATAATATCAGAGTAATCTCAGTCATGACGTCAATCAAATATCTATAATCCTTCAATGAAAAATTATTAGTAATGAAACGTACGATAGTCTTATAGATAAGATATACTCGAGGTCTATGACCTCATACTTCTTCATAATGTCCCAATATCTCTTGATAAGGAGTGATGAAAGGCAGTTTAGAGACTCATTTTCTAAGATAGTTCGTGAATATTTTTACCAATAATAAATTTGATGGATTCTCACCAAAATTATCTTCTAGACCACATTTTAGTACTGATTTAAGCCATAAGAAAATTAATGGGGTAATAGTCGTAATTTGAGTCAATCAAAATGTGAAGATCAAAGTCTTTGGCTTCTGAGAGAGTGCTTGGTATCACCCTGTTTTAAGTGAACAAATCGATTCCTATGCATTGTTTTCTCAGGAATGTTTCTTCTTTTATCGTAGCTTAGACAGCTTTTCGAAAAGAAAAGAACTTTTCAATATTGTTAAATGGATGAGGATTGGTAATCGGTGAATTATGCTAAAAGCCTCAATATGCAGAAAAACTTATACGTTCTATGTTGGCTTTGTGAGGTAGTGAAATTCTACTAGACATATAAGATAGACTTTATTTTAACTCAACGTAAATGAACATTATTAAGCTAATAATTAGATTTACATACCCGCCAACAACTAAGCCTTTAAATCTTTTACCACGACACTTTGACTTACAACATTTCTAATTCAGAAGAAAAATCTAACAAGATGACCTATGAGATAAGTTATAAGTAATTCTTTCAGTAAATCTCCTGTATTCTCAGAGAAGTGCACCAACATGAACAACAGAAACGCTGCTCTAACAAAACAAGAATCTCGGGACACGTATCTCAATCAGAGCACGTTTAATCTCGGCAATGGTATCGATTTTGCTACCAATGTCGTTATTCTGACTAATGGATAGACAAGAGACAGTAAAGATAAAGACAAACATAAAAGAGGTTATTTACTAGGCTTATGAAACGTACAGGAAAAACTCTCATGACTCAGCCTAATAGTGGCTATAGGAGGAAGCAAAAAGGAATACAGATTATTGAAGAAAAGTAAGATCACTATGGAAATGTTGAAACCGGTCGGGAACTGCTGAAAAAAGGTCTCAGTCACACATGCGGAGTTGAACCGACTTCTGCCCAGAGGGCAAAGCACAAAATGCAAATAATTCAAAATGAAAAGAAATAAAAAAAAAGAAAACTCAGATTGTATCTTCAACTAGTCATTTATAGAAATCGATAAGTGGCGTTAATTATTCAGATGGAACAAACTCAAAATGCAAATGCAATGTGGTTGGCAAAAGCACAAGTAACAACTCATACTCATATATGATATGTTATCAGTCAAATGAGGGGTAGATTGATTATGTAGACGAATGGTTCGTTTTTACGCATTGTTTGGGCCTTAGGTATAAGAGACATTGGAATCTAAGATGACCTGATCGTCAGTACCTCAGCATCACAGCTTTATAATCACTGAGTCAATTATGCATAGAAAATCGTAGTGATGCGTCAAATTTCCGTGATTTGTTAAGTCCGAAACTACGTGTTGTTGATAATTGACGGTGATTAACATGTGAGTTACAATGAATTTCATTGAGTAAAGAGTGTTGTATTGTTATAATTTTGTTTGAATACTATACAAACCACAGCAACACCTTATGAAATCTTCTGAATCGGTTTCTGATTTGAACAAGTAACTTGTATGAGGGCCTGTTTTGCAAGTGAAACTGATTTAAAGTGTCACGACATGAACGAGAGAAAACGAAACTGATAACATTGGAATAAAAAAAATCAATACGTATTTCCATGCAGTTAGGCAATTGATCTAACCCGCAACGAAAAAGAAATACAAGAGAAAATGTGAATATGAATGCTAATTATACACAAAATAGAAAGAACGATTTCATTGTGAAAAAAAAACATCAGCTATGTTTTAAAAGCAATAAAATATACTTGTGTGTAAAGAAAGGATTCGTTTAAAAGCAGCTCAATGAGAACTTGATGCTTACAAATCGATGATATTGATTTGAGTTTTGAAGGTGAAACGTCATCGTTGATGAACATGTTAGGTGAGTTTAGGTGAGTTGTGAGGTAAATAGTGTCGACATTTCTGCACTATATGATATAATTGATAAAAAAAAACAACCGCAATAACACTATTTCTTCAGTGGCAATTTCTTTTTCAACCCTACAATGAGGGCGTGTTTCATCACAAACGTCTAATGAAGCTACTACTATTGAGGAAAACAGCAGAACATTTGTTAGAATAAGACTGTTTACAGAGTGGTCCATAGTGTTAACTGTATCTACATTTTATTAAAACAGGCTTTCGATGAATGGCCTAATTTGGCAACTTGTCCATATCGTTGGATTCCCGAGGAAGTTCCGCCTGGTTGCGTCTATCACTATCACGTTGAAAGTCTGCAGCCTCGATCTCCGATAAAGGAAGTGTACGATTGCAATTTTAGATGATAATCAAAACCGCTTTGAGATTTCATAGCATATTTCGAATTGAATAAGGTTTGACCGCACACCCGGTATGTTTACGAAATTCTCAAGTCTTTACTTATTTTCAAAATACCTCAAAACACCCTTATTACACCAGTCGGTCAAAGTGATAGAGCACTGTCGGTTCTCCTCCTCCCGTATTGCTTTTTGATGCTCACATTTCCAGTGATAAATTGAAATATCTGTGGGGCAGTGGCCACAGTGACGCGCAAGCATATTATTTCCGCCATCCCTCAAGGGTTGGTAAATTGGTACCAGAGGAATCTGGGTAACACAGATATGGTGAAGAGTGGTCAAATCAAGTCATTGTATAGACCAGGCTCACATTCAACTGCCTTCACGATATCACGTTGAACATGAATGCGTAGGCGCATCTCGCCACAAGGGATTGATCAACGCTAAAGCTTATCTTAGCATAAGTTGAAATCTCGTATCTAACAAAGCACTCTGCGTTGTAGTTATCATACAGTAAACTCCATCTGTTCAACATTGGAAGGTGAACGCTGAAATTTTAAGATCGCAATTGAGGTGGCGAGTCTCGCTACCAAACTCCTTTATGTTACACTCTCTATGCATTGTACACTTTTTTAATCACTTTTTTCTGCCTTTAATTTCTGTATTGTTCGTTGTGTGTACCGACGCCTTTAAACTATTTACATATGTAATAAGCAATAAAAATATAGTTGAAATTTCCCTCCATCCTATATTAACGATAATGTGAGCACTTGGTGATTGAGTTTTAAGCATACCCTTGTATTTCTATATATTCCTGTAATTTTTATATTTCTACTAATTATATTGGGCCTTGCAATCAAGAAAGAAAATCAAGGAGAATCTCTGTAGCGGCTTCAATAAGTGGAACTCGATGGGAATTACAATAGAAGACACATTAAAATTTAATATATTATAAAAGATTTTTTATAGGAGGTCCCCGTGAGTCCATGTTACTATTGCGTCCTCATTTTGTAGCGAATACTCACTAAAACCTAAACAGGATAGCTTCTATTCCAATTTTTGTTAATATGAAAAGAATCCAGACATGAGCGCTGCGAGAGCTTCTAGAAAATTATGTTCACTTTTGATTTCCTGGTTTTGATATGTTTACACTTTATATTCATTGCCATAAACAAATCAGCACTACTACACACGACCTCCTTCCATCACGAATTTGATCTGTAGAACGTCGTTCATTTTGTGCTGTCCGAGTATCTTTTTTTTGCGCTTTTTGTCAAATTCAATTACAGCTCAGTTCATTCCGTGGCTACTTGTATTATGCAAATTTTATTATAAGCTGAACACGAAGCGCATTGATAGGATGTGCAGCCCTATTACACAGATCACCGATCGAGTCTGAGCCTAAACAAATTAAGTCCTCCTACCAGAATGCATTGGTTCTTCTGTAAGCGATAGATTCAAACTAAAACATATCTCATTTCGATAAATGTAAAGACTATAGAACAAAAACTACAAATTGCTCATTTTCACCCCTGAACCTCCTTCCAATGTTATTAAATTTTAGCCTACGGACAGAGATCCGCCATGGTCCATCTATTTTCACACTCTCACATTCTGTATTACACACATTTTTAATAACGTTTGGAAGAATTTAAGTTTCAAATTGATTCAAATTACTACTTCACTTACATTACCGAGTACAATTATTGAATATTGTATATAAAAAGTAATTACTGTGAAAATATCAAAAGCTTGTAAGCAATATGTAAATGCGTAGCATTGAAAATCAATAAGTGAGGGAAGGACAGACGGTTAGCATTAGGAATATTGACTGGTTTTGACGTGGATTTCAATCAGATGTAAAACATTCCCATGATAACAGTCTTAGACACGCAATTAGAAACTGTTCTATTTATGGAACTGTAGAGTTGTTGTGAGTGAGTAGTACTAAGCTGAACAACCGGAAATGTTTACTCTATGATTAAGCAATACACTAGATACTAGAATTCTTATTGAATAACCTATTGATTGATTAGAAAACGCGGGATAAAATCTGGTTGGACAAAATGAACGGTGTGAAGTACTGGGAAAGCAAATGAAAACTAAAAAGAATCAGAAGCTTATTGTAATCACAGAGATAACATCACCATGTCATCTAATGCTATCAATGCACAAGAAAAATCATGAAATATGATATAATTTATTAAATAGTAGTTGTTTTTCCAGCTAAACCCAACAAGAATAGATTGCTAAGATCTTAGTTTAGTTTCCCTCGTAGTTGAGTTGGAAAAACGAAACAAAACATGAAGCCTGATAGCCGTGATTCAAACCCGAACAGATCTCATGCTTGAAATATCATGCTCCCATTTCATTTTAAATCTAATCTATATGCAGAGATATGAGGAGAACACAATCACATCAGATCGGATAACTGCGTGATTCGAGTTTGAGTCTTGTTTGAGTTGCCGTGTTTTGTGACTAAGTCGTTTACGTAGGTTGAGAGTCAATAGATTCAAGGAATAATCTGGTGGGAAATGTTAGCTATTTTAAATTTCAATATTTCCTTTTGACATTCTCTTTCAGCAGTTCGATCGATCACTGTACTTTTCTGAGTGACTAAAACTGTTATTGTTCTACTAGAAAAGATTGTTTAAATCATATAACATTTATCAAGAAATTATTTTTAAAGGAAGAAGGAGAATGTAGTAAAAGAGGCAAAGTTCAGAATGCTAGTTCATTTTCAACAAGTCCACAACCTCAAATACGGTGCATATTCTGAAAGTGAAACACATAATAGATCTCTCACACAAAGTGATCTATAGCCAATTAGTTGCGAGGCCACTTGACGAGTTCTCATGTGTCGGTCGGATCGAGGGTAAATAGCCAGCGAAAGTGAATATGTATGTTCTATGAGACATAGGTTGATTCAAGGGAAAGACTCATTGATAGTGGTGAACTCGATGAACTCATAACACTAGTAGCTACATAAAAATTTAACGCAAATGTACATGTGTATGCGTATTTTGCTCTGCATCATAATTAGACCAAAAATAAGCAACTTGTCGATTAGTACGTATATGAGAAGCGTTACGGAGTTTGCCTCAATAAATTAGATACTCATCAAGTCTTGGAAAGTCCTAATGGAAAGTGCCACATCATTTTCTAAAGTTCAACTTTGTTGTACCAAAGTTCTGCACGAAATCGACAACACGACTTTCGTTCAATCTACACTGTGTCAACCTCATCGATTGACAAAAAAAGGGATTGCTATTGATTCAGTTGGTCAACAAAGTGTTCTCTATCGGACCTCTGAACTCAAAAAGTACAACAGGAGCGTAATTAAAAGTAATGTTGTCTTTATAATTGTTAGCTTTATACGAATCATTTTCAGTCATAAATTAATGGCATTGTCATTTTTCGAAGACTCAACGGAAGATTCAAACTGTCATCTACCAAAATATACGATATTTTAAAAATAACCTGCTAGTTTGATAACTTGTCGATCACTTAAATCGACTCTTCGAGTTGAGAGGTGCGGTTCGTACGAATGCCAACGTTGATGTTTCTCTTGCTTTTTTCCCTCATTGGAATCGAAACTTTTTTCATAGTGATAAATATAGTGAAGATGACGTTCAACAGCACTGATAGATGGGTGTCTATAAAAAATACAAAAGATTGAATGCTTCCGATAACTAATGATATTATTTTCAAGCAGTTCTGAGAGTGATTTTTAAAAATGTTACTTATATAATTATGACACAGTTAGATAATATGATAGTAATTGTATTTTATTTTATAATGGTATTACAATATTTGTAATTATGCTGAATTGACCGCAAGGGAACTCTTTTGTCCTCAGGCGGGACTCGAACTCGCTTTTGCGGCCAATTCAGCATAATTGCAGATGATATGATAATAGTTGCATGTTGGACTCAAAAATATCATAAAGGTACCGAATCCTCAAAACAACGTTGTGTTTTTGTAGTTGAGTTAATTAGTTATGCATTCGTGTGACTAATTTTGTTTCAAAATTTTTGAAGACTATCACAATCGATATTATGCGGATGACTTACACTTCATGTAAACCACTAGAAGATTTCTGCAATTTTTCGTGATTCTTCTCAACTTGTTGTTGCTGTTGTTCCTTCGTTGTAACCTCACGCTCATTTTTTCCGTTCATTACTTTTTCGCCATTCAAATGGCTGTATTGGGATGGTTTGTGGCATTGGTACATCTCATCTTTACGCCTGAATTCAATCCCAAGTATTACGTAACCACCAAGAAGATCTTAGTAGATCAAAAAATTTTGCTAGCTTGACAATGATTCCTTTTCATTACGGGGTCATCACTAACAATAATGCACCGAGCCTCTAATTTAGAACGCCCTCAATTATTAATTGGTAAGAGATATCTACGGTTCGGAATTTCAATCATCTACACCCAACTTCATCTGAAACCGTCACTGGGACGAAATTCTCAGATGCTCTGGAAAGTGCAGAGTTCAAATCAGATAATTAGGACTGGGAAAAAAAACAACTGGAACAAGCAGAGCTCTCCTCCATTTTCATGTCTAACACAAGGGCTGATTTAGTCTGCCTATCTCATAATCTATAGAACTCACATAAATGATTGTTTTATTTCCTTTTCAAATAATGAAAAAACAGATGATTCATTCTATTTAGTGAATAGTTGAAATACTACTTTTGTTGAGGGACGACTAGAAACCAAGTGAGTTTCGTTTTCGAATGTTAAGAACTAGACATTTTCGAGCAAGACGCTATCCGTGAAAGAGATACAGTAAGCTCAGCCATAAAATAATCATCTGTTTCTCTTTTCATGTAGGATTTATTACTGAAAATGTCTGAGACGACAAGAAATGTATGTAGAGGAAGAAAAGAAAAGATGGAATGAGCTATGATGTCGCAATAAATAGCCAATGGGCACAAAGGAGAAGCTCAGAAAGTTGATACCACAAAATGTACACACTAATACTTTTTCCTTTTTTAGTTTCTCTAATTTTTATTATTGAAATGAGGGGAGGGTGTGGTTTGCAGAATGTACAACGAGTCTTCTACTACACAACAATCTACTGATATAAAAGTGATAAGTGCGGTAGTTAATCAAGTAAAGCCTCATTATAACTGATGCTAAATATGCAGAAAAAAACTGATGTCGAGAATAGATTACCCTATTGGCTTCTGAATAGAATTACCGTGCTTCGCCCAAATTTTAGAATTAGCGAAGGATCTTCCAATGTGTGGACAAGACTTAGAATACACAGAAATAAACAAAAGGCAGGAATACCTCACAAATACAAATCACGTCACCTCATAGTTGGTCTTCCTCACCTCATATCGAAACAATCTCACTCACATTTATATTTTACTACTGATCAATCCTCCATGAGTTTTTATCGAAGGTAGTCATTATCTACACACCATTTTTCAATACGTTACTAGTTCAACATGGTTTTGTTTTACAAAGTTCACTGTTCGATCAGAATAAAACCTTTGTACGGATTCTATTCTTTTGTTAAAACAATAGGTTAGAAGAGTTTTCAGTTAATGAGTCGCACTTTATCATTAACCTCTGAGGACTAAAGAACTGGAGGTACGTGCAAACTATAAGAGCATTTAGATGATAAATACTGTGATCTTTGACTTGTTTTAATTAAGCAAAGACGACAAAGAAAAAACGATGAGAAAAAAGAAAATCATTTAGGCCGTTATATGAGAAATAATGAGGGTTGACACTCGTTCCTCAAAACTCATAAAAGTTTAATGTATGAATAGATTTACCAGAGTTGCATTTCATTGCAATTTTTTTCCTAAAAAGTACAAGTTTTAGTGCTTTTTTTAGATCGTCGTAGAAATAAAATATTTGGAAGTAAAATATTTACTGGCCATCAAAAATTTTCCTATTTTCAAACCAATTACGTTCAAAGCCCTTGCTATCGATTTTTAACTAAAAGTTGATATTACGTATTATATTATGAGATCAACGATCCTATCAGCAGAAGTTCCGAGGAAATTTGAGGATAGCAAATCACTGACCTCTCGTTGAGCATTGTCTTTGCTGTACAGCAACGTGCTCCCATTACTGTGTTGTTGACAGTGATGAAAAATCGCTGTTTTGTTGAACGATTGATTGATATCCGTCTATGGGAAACGCTTTATGCACTTCCCTCTCACAGAAAACCTCACAGCTAACTCCCCAAAAGCAGCATTAACAGGTATTGTTAATATAAGAACGTTAACATAAGAAATGCCTAATAAAACAATGCCAATCACAAAAATATAGCGTTTTATTTGACAGCTTATATTACCACAGCAATTAATGTTAGCATTGAGATTGATTCGATCTAACTCATAAAAAGAGTTAGAAAATTTATAGTGAGGCAAAAATCTCTGGGACGTTAGTAGATTTAGCGGATTGCATTGTTTTTTCTCAAAATTCGTATAGAATTACCACATTTAAGTGCAATGTAAACGACGATTCTGTCAACCTCAAGCACTATTGCGTGGTTAGACAAACAGAAAAACAGATGTCCTCACATGATATCATCCTCATCAGAAGCAGTAATTAAATCTATATGAGATAATGAATGTATGAATTATTCTGAGGAATAGAAGATGATGATCGTATGATCGCAATCGATATCTGTCACACAAAGAAAGGCATCGTTGCATCGAATGTTTTACAGCCCACAGTTATTGTGATGAGGTTCGTTTGACGAGTGCCTTCAATAAAGAAGCATAAAAATTTCGGCCTTTGTTGAACTAGCACGCAATCGCATACCGCGCCTACAACCTCGATACCTCATCATATCCTCTGATTCGTTGACCCACACTTTTACACAGATAATCGATTTAAATGATTTTCAATGAAGTGAAAGTAATAAAAAAAATATTTCAAAAAATAACTCTATAATTTCATTTATGTGGAACTCGTTATTTGTCTGTATTTTTTATTTAGGGAAATTTCGAGCACATTTCGCGAGGTCCAGGATTTTGGTTGCTTTTCAAAGTTTTTATCGTAACTCTTCCTAACCTCATATGTGAAATGAGGGTACAATTGCCATCTAGAAACAATTATGTCAAATGTATTCCAGCTGTTTCAAATTACAGTATTCTAGTTGTTTTCAGCTTATAGTACAATTTGTTTCGATCTTCTTGTCAGGAACTCAGGAACGTTTTGCACATTCACAGCGATAACTCAAAAATTGCATCACTCATCCTTTTTTTTTCAAGAAGGTCAAAAATATACGAATTCTACAATGGGATAGGACATTCATTGTGAGGATTTTTTTCCTCACGGAGAGCAAATGACCTGTCGCTAACTTATCGTAGGTCGCTTTCTCGACTATAGGTGGGTCTCCCATAAAGCGACCACGCAAAATTTTATGAGTTCTGCAGCTCCAGAGATCAAATGGAGTTCTACGTAATAAAAAACTGACTAGTTCGGTGCTATGCCAACAGCGTTAGAAATAACTCTTAACGTAAGTGAGGAAAAAAATATCATAAACATAATTTCTTGGCGAGAAACAGACAGAGTGAGGTTAGATAAATCGCCCAAAGGCATGAAATTAAATTAGAGCCAATCAAAAATACATGATTGTTAGCAATTTTACTTTTTTTTTCAATTCATCAAATAATCAATAGCGTACCCTAATTATAATAGGCATTAACTTTCTGTACATACGCTTTTGAGTATTGAGGCACAAAAAATTGAGTCGCTTAACTGGCATTACTTTGTATTTACGAGGTTTTCACATGAGTTGAAGAGGATGATTTATGCTTACTAGGTACAAAGAGGTTACAATCAGAAAGTATAACAAAAGGATACTTTTCTCTTGAACTCTATGGTTTTTCCATTGATTATCTGATTTGATAACTTTTGTAGATAGTGAAATCGATTTTTTTAGTGATAAGATTTATTAGTGACAAATTACTTTTTTGTTTGAGTTCATGTTTTAACTCAACGAGAAAGATCATTATAGAGGAAAATGTTTCGAGCATTCAACCGAACGTGTTCGAAATTTACCACAGATACCATTAGAAATTCATAGTTCAATTTCTCTCGCAATAATTATAGACTTATACCTCGACGTTATTTTTTCAATCGTCATTAGTTTGAGGAGTTCTAGTTTCGGTGAGGTCGTTCATCTATTAATTACCTATCAAAATTCCCTATTGTGCAATTTTCTTTGCGCGTTATTTAGCGAAAAAATAACTAAATACATAGAAAATGAACAAATTTTTGAAGAATAAAGAATAATTGAAATATTCCGGAAAGCTACAATTTTAGAGAGGAATATTTTCTAACAAAGAGATGCATCATAATAATTAAGCTTGAAACTCTAATCACTTAGCTTTTACTCAATCACAGACTTAAAAGTGTGACAATTTTCTTTCAGTTGCTAGTGAACTACCTCACAATGCTAGTCCTCAGATTTGAGTTAAAATGTAGTTCAATGTTTATTTTATCAAAGCACTTGTTTTTAATATGAGAAATAAAAAGATATCAAAATTCGACAAAAAAAGTGTAGCACTTTCAAGAAAAAAAATTCAATTTTCCTCAATTATACTTGCTAAGCAACCATTTTTATTTTGATAGTTTAAAATTGGTCAGAGTGATAAATAAAAAGAGAATAAATGCATAGAGTACTGTTACTAGGTATTTTCTATTGCATTTCATCGCTTTTATGAAAAAAAAAAACCCCTGAGGACTGGAGTGATTGAGAGTAGGGAGGAATTGTAACTCATTAATGCTTAATGGCAGTTCGTGTTGAGGTACTCCTGTGAAATGAAACGATAGGGATATGCTTTTTGATAGGAACCACAATATTTGTTAGGGTCTGGCTTAACCGGTATGAAAACTGGTAAACAAACCTCAGCTCGCACATCTCACAGTAGCACGTCGTCATTTTGTGATTCAAACAAACAGATTCCTTCTGAAAATAATCCAGTTCTCATGAGTTTGTCGGATGGGAACAACAACGATCAAGCACGTCGTGCTAACTACTTAAAATTCTTGCATCGATTGAATATGCGTCTGAACAAATGCCAACACGATGTTCATTACCTCATCGTCACTCACCTCGGATTTTGCATTCGGTGTTGACGATATCCGCCAAAAATGTAAATCAACAGAGGAGAAAGCGAACGAGAGAGGCATGATGACAATTCAAAAGAATAATATCTGCAACAATAAACTGCTGAGGGAAAAATGCTTTGACTTGGCAAAATCAATACAGAAAAAAAACCATGAACGAAATAATTCCCTTCAATAAACATGTGACCTCAATTTTCAGAAATAAGAAAAAATTAGTTAATTTTAGTTTAGGAAGATATGGTTCTGTTTGTTGTTTATCCAGAAGAGAAGAATAACAGAAGATGAAAAAAAAGGAAATAAAAAATTTAGGTCAAAGATTTTTCAACTCTCTCTTAAAACACATTAGTCGCTCCTCTGAGTGAACGATTAACTCAATTTTCTTATAATCCTCAAATCAAATATTATTTTTTCATCAATCAATATGTAATAGAATATGGCTGCTCTTTTTTTTACGGGGATACTTTAAGTGTCTTCCAAGCTCAACATTCTGTTGAGGGAAATTGCATATTAATTGATTCCGAAAAATTTTAGAGCATTTCTATATACATATATGCATTGTCAATTCTTGCTAGCAGATTTTATTATTAGATAAGTAGGGATAGATGAGGAGGAAAATCAGGAGGGATGAATGAGTGTCGCGTATGGGAATTTAGCGGGTTATTACGGAACGGACACTGACCGGTTACCATCGCATAACTGGAAAAATGGATCAATAGCTAGACGATTAAGGGACGTTGGAGTCTTCAAGCAATTCAAAACACATTCTTTGACCTTGAAGAGGATCATCTGTCAGGAATTCTCATTCATAAACAAAAACAATTGAGGTTTGCTTCAATACTGCACGTTTTTTCGTTTTTTTTCTTTGAGATAATGTAGAGGATTTGATCGATCTAAAGTGACTCATTTACCTTACCGATCAGAAAAAAATAATCTATTTTAAAAAAGCTATGGATTTGTATAAACTCGAACATATTTTTGTTTGATTGACATCCTCAGTTGTATCAATACCTCATTTATTAGGAGACACATTAAAGAATCAATTGAGGACCATTTTATGAATGTGACTTTTTTGTTGATAAGAGAAAAATATACAGTGAGGATAATACATTGAGTTAAAACAAATCAAAGGTTATTTATATAACTCATGTATTTACAGATTCTGAAGAAATTTGTTAGTGCATCATTTAAAATCAATCAAAATAATATTTATTATACTACCAAGTAAATATTTATAAACATGATACTTATGCAACTAATTGAATGCAATTTCGACTCGATACAAATTTCCGTGGTGACCAATCTATCGAGTCACGCAAGAACTGATCCTCTTCATTGATTCATCTGTGGACCTCGAAGGAATGACAGGATTCGTAGGCTTTGAACAGAAGCTGGTGGTCAAAGTGAAGTAATTACAGCTTGCGCATTACAGCGAAACCTCATGCTAATGTAACTACGTGATCTCTCCTCATATATCTATGAGAATTAGAAAAGAAAAAAAAAACAACAAACAATATCAAGCCTCAAGAATAATCAAACAGCTTGAGCTCGTTTGTTTTTATCGACTATGAAATGAAAGTATAGTGAAATTGAGGAAAGTAGGGACAGAATTTTTCTCTATTAGAATATAAATGAAGTTGAAGAACACCAATAAAAGCAAATACGATGAATCGTTGAGTTGTAAAGTATGAAATTTAGAGTGAGGTAAGAAAGGGAGGGATAAAGTGAACTCCTAATGATGATCGTTTAGATCTCGAGTGCTATATTGAAAGAAATTGAATAGTACTTTGGCATTATAGAAAAAAATCAATACACCAAATAACATGAAAAAATTTCCAGGACGACAAATTTGAATTTAATTAGGACGAAAAAGTTACTAACAAAAGTATTCTGTTATTAATAGATACCTATTTAAATATACATTTAATGAGATTTAAGGATAAATTCATGAACGCATTTAAATAGACCAGTACACACAACCTCAATCCTGTAGATTATGACGCACTGGTAGCGCGACCTCATCTGGTTCTATTCACTCACGAATGCAAGTACAGTTGCAAAATGTGTGAAAAAAACAACACAATGACTGCAGTACGTCAAAATTTCACAGCATCAGCACTCATTTCCCTTTTGCTAGCTGGCTAACGTTAACATAATGAACACCGACGTGCCGTGAGTTATTATTCACTCGGTTATTTGGATGGCCCGTCCTCATGCATTGTAGTGTGGATCCCAGCAATCATTCGTTTCTTAAAAGTCACTCATGGTGGTGGTCTTCTGCGTACATAGTGACATCATCGTGACCAAGAATTTCCCTTCGATATGAATGCCTCTTTTGTCCCATTCTAACTAATTCATAATTCATTGCAAAGGCGTAGTGAAATTGAAAATTCTTGAAATATCCTTACTCTAGTGCTACCATGGTCTTCACCACAGTCTGTTACCAACCTTTATGGACCAGGAGATTGTCCTTCCTTGTAGCTTCATTTCTTTCTAGGCCTTACAGGCCTTTCAAATATTGCATAATATGCAGTCAATATCTAGATAATTAGTTGGTTTGAAATGCTCACTCTGGCTGGAGCATTGGCCAAGTGATTAGAAACTTTGAATCGCTGGTAGCTTGAGTTAATCGGTAATATGAACAATCGACAACTTCCTCAAATCTTTATCGCCATCTCAATTTACTGGAAAAATTGTTATAAGTTTTTTATTAGCTGTTGTTTCAGTTTTTCAAAGAACATAGGTATAGGGAAGAGGTTTCGTGATGAGGTTGCTAATAGCAACAGTTGATAAGTGATACAAATTTAGCTCATCCGTCATCTAACGGTGACCCTCATCTTCCTGATTTTATTGGAAATTTTAGACCTCATCCTCAAAATGATACTATTTGGTTTTCATATTGATTTAAACGCATGCAAATAGTCTTGTAATTACAAGTATTTAGTAAGCCTGTAAAGTTGTTAGAGGATTTGCCATCGGCTTTGTACTTTTTTTCTCGCTAAAACGTATTATCAGATGAAATTCTATCTGACTGTTTTCTTTTAAACAAACGTTGATCAGATGAAACATAAGAGGTTGAGGTGAAATTCTAATTGTGAAGAATTTCTTATGAAGCTAATCGTGTGTAAGGTAGTTCTTCTCCTTATTTTGATACTTTGAAACAATTTACATCTTGTTATAATTTACTGAATTACTTTGTATTCTCTTTAAATTCACTTCAACTACAAAACATCTCTCAATATCGAATGGAAAAATCACTATTGAATTCGTCACTCAAGAAAGGAGATAGTAAATGAGTGTTAATTCATAAGAAACATATTTAGACAAGTTCTATGGAACGACAGACAGATTCTATTGTAAATCGAGTTCAACATCGTCAATTTCTAGTGCTCGACTACCATGTAACAAATTATAGACTTTTACTTTTATCAAATCTAAGCATAACGTATTTTCACTCATTCCAGAAACAGTCGCAACCTCAAAAACTCGATGATTTTCCGAGCAGTAGTCCTAGGAATAATGAAAGGTAATACTGAATTGAATTCACTAGTAAACATAAATAAAACAAAAATATAAATTCTACAAAAGAAATAACAATATAGTGATTTTAAAAAATATTCCATTTATTTTTACATGCTGGTGCTGTTTCAATAATTTGAGGCAAAAGAACCAATTTGCGCTGAGGGACAGAATGTTTGATTTGTATTGAGGTTTGTGTGTAACAGTGACACTCCTTACCATTGCGCTGAATGTTCCGTTAGTAAAATTATTATAAAATGTTTGAAGTGTAAGTTTTAAAAAGCCTATTTTATGTTAGTTGCTAAAATTTCGCTTGCTAAAAACTGCAGGTGATGGCCCTCACTTTTGAAGAGGAGTTTGTTGTTAAGAAGACGATGTTCCGCAATTTCTCATAACGATAGACAACTGGAGATATTCTGTTAGACAAGAGTTGTTCACCACGACACGGTCCGCTTCGTCACGGTCCTTTCAATAACAGCTTCCATGTATACCGTAAAGTTAAATGCTCTTAGAAATATAACGCTGTTACGATAAACTCATATAGGTGCCAACTCTTCTCGTTCCATTAAGTCTATCGGTGTCAGTGTAAGTCTCTTTGAGCGTGCTCTTAAGCACTACGGTGCAGGTTAAAATCATAAACGAAGAAGAATGTTTTGCGTCCTCAGCAGAGTACCTCAAGCTGCTTATGAAAAGCCTCGATATCATCTTATTCGTAGTCTTTTTTGAGGCATAATCGACCGAAATCATTAGCTTAGATCGCGTCATTTCAATAAGAAGCGTTTGGATTCGGATGATCAATAGGTCAAAACGATTGGTGTTCACGTCAATGTTCGACGCCAACGCCACCGACATCAGTGTTCTTGCATGTTCTTAGGAAGAGTTCTTTGGTGTCCTAAAGAACGCTCAGTGGATGTTTCTCACTTTCGACCAGTCCAGTAATGTTGTACCTATAGAACATTCATCAAAAAATCTTCTAAATCTTTCTTGAGGTTTGATTTACCAGGATCTATCACCTCTTGCATCGCTACATTTGCCTCTATAACTAATAAGCTATTAAAGAGAAATGTACGTGATGAATTAAGGCAGTTAATGAGATGAAATTTATGCATATTCTAAGGATAATTTCAAATACTAGGATATAACTCAATACATGATTCCGGAAAAAAAAAAACTCAAGACATTCAGCATTCATTCACCGCCTGTGTGTTCTAATACAAAACCGGTTATTATACATGTTGAAGACGAAGATGGACTTCGAATTCAAAGTAAAAAGCTATTACATTTGTTATCATTTTTATACCTATTCATTAACTATTACTCAAAGATTCATCAAACTCACCCTCACTCGATAGTGAGGAACTGGTCAGGAAACCTTCTCAAGTTTCTGAAAAAATAAAAGATGATGACGTCAAATCACAGATTTCGTTCATTATGAAGGAACGATTGCACACGATGGCTAAAGAGGTAAGTGAATATGTGATGATTTGAATTGCTTGTGAAAGTAACTCTAATTGATAAAAATGATACTGGAAAACCATGGCATGGACTATCAACCCACGAACCATTCGTATACGGGTAGCAAGCATGATAAAAACTTGCTATCATTATCAGAATTCACTCATTCGGGTAAGAGTAAACTTAACGATAAGTGAGAAGAAGTGTTCTTTATACGCTAGCTTTACACTTTTTGTCTGAACCAGGCCACAGCCTACAAGAAGCTTCCCTATTGATACTCAACAATATAAAATAACAAAAGCTTTGTCATTAATCAATCTTTTTTGCGTGATGCGCCTACGCAGTCACCTTAACATGATATCATGGGGGTGGTCAAGTGCAAGCCTGGTTTCAATACTGACCTCTGTTGACCACTTTTTAACAAGTCAGTGCTAGTTATTTTGCCCAGATTTCTCTGCTACCAAGTTACCGGCCCCGAATGGTTACCGTGCTCTGTAGACCTGGATGAGCAGCAACGAACAAATTCGGGCATGCGTATCCCTGTGACACCTCCTCCACTGTGCCATGCGCCTCGTGACTTCACCGTACCAATTAGAAAAAGAGACCGACATGCTCATGTTAATCTTCATTAATATGCTTGCTGTTACGAATGATATATCATGCTACGTTCTCTTAATACAAGCCGCATGAGTGTCAATACCTTAGCCAGGTCATGACGTTTAATAACGACCAATGCTTTCTTAAAAATGAGCACCAATTGCATTGTATCAGAATGAGCAAATGAGGTTGTCAATGTACCGAGGAAGACTTGCTACAAAACAAATACGAATGTTTGTAAATAAGCTCAAAACATATGGGAGTTGCCGAGCTGTTAATACAGATGTCATTCATTTATTTGCTTTTTCACTTTCTAAGAAAATAAGGATATGAATTAAGCACTAGCGTAATCTATCATCCTGCGAAAATGCCTCACCCATTTCTTGTCTTGGTGTTATGGTGTACAGGACCACTCTGTTGCCAATTAAGTGCTGTATACTCTCCCAAAATTATACTCGTACCGATTCATCGACCCTTGACGGACGAAATACTTAGTTGTCTTGGAAAACGGATTCGAACCTGCGCTAACGGTGTCAAACAAGCCTGTAGCTATAGCTCCTTGTACCAATAAATCACTCAAACATTTTTTGAAAGACTAAAAGAGAAAAATTTTACTAGACTACTCTTGTTCTTGAAAAGAAAAATCAGTAACAATTAAAGATGAGGACTCGATGAAAATTCAATGAGTATAAGATCGGAAATAAGTAATACACTCAGGTGCAACGACGTACATCTGCTGTGCGAGAGAGCCTAATGCAAGAGACAACCGAAGAGACTATTTCGACCGCCTCATTTGGCGGCCCCATCGACGAACATCGGCCAAGCCTGATGTCACTCATAGGCTTGCAGGTTTGATTTTTACTCATGTGGAAGATGAGTTAGGAAATGAATGGTCAACGGGTAATGAAACATTAGAATGAGACTAGCTATGATGTAAATGGATTATATACAAACGAAAATATTTCTGAAACAAAGGAAAAGTCTATTATGTACTAAGCTGTTGGGCAATAAAAACATGATGGCAGAGTTCCAATATCTCACGAAACGACAACCGAAAAACTTTTGAAAATGATCTATTGAGAGATCAAAACAAATTTCCTCGTATTATATTTGTAGTTGGTGAGTTTACCTTTAGTGTGAAAGATGGAGTCTCTGAGTATCTGAGAATTTCACTCAAAAGCAAGGTTAGATTTGAAAATGGTGGTTTATAGGACAAAAATATTGTGGACTATTTTGATAAATCAAAAGCTCTAGTAAATTAGTGCTTCTCTTATCTATAAGACGAATTTGTCTCGGGTTCAAATCTTATCTTCGGTTGATCTCAAAACAGTGCTTCTTTTTAATTTTCAGAAGGAATCACAAGGTGATAAAAGTGACGAGGAAATGGATTGCCGTTGGCTACCACGGAGTCTTCATCCACACGGTCTTTTTTTTGTGATTATTCTGAACGAGTGAGCAGTAAGTATAAATAAGGACTACATCATTTAGGTCAATTCTATATGATGTGGTTATTCTTGGTGACGAGTGCTTTCCTATACAACGCGTTCTGTATTCCTCTTCGAAGCTCTTATCCATATCAATCCAAGTCGAACCTCGTTTATTGGTTGACACTTGATTATATATGCGACTTCATCTACCTGATAGATATGATACTCATCAAACCTCGACTTCGATTCATGAGAGGAGGAATATCAGTGGTAATGCAAGAATCATTAACGATTGAGGGTCATATAAAAGACAACGAAATAATGTGGTAAATGTAAAAACTGATTTGGTGAATACAATAGTAATCTAGAATTTACTTTAGCTGATAGTTTACTTATGACATTAAGCATTATTGAGATTTGAACTCAAACTTTTTTCTGAGTTTTTTGTTCGATGGACTTCTGGAAAAATACTCACAAATATTTTAAGAAAGCTCAAAATCACCAGTACAATTGCCTAAGCTTGAATTCTATTTATTATCTATTGATATATCCTCAGTGAACTCCCTTCTGAGTTTTTTTATAGGTTCAAAAACATTGTGCACATATTTCTTATTCATTGAAAAGTCAAAACAAAATATGATGAACACTTCGATTTTTTTTAAATATGTTCCCAGATAGAGAGAATATAGAGCACAAAAAACTTTAGAACACTTTTCAAGAAACAAACAAAAAAATCAATATGAATTGGACTGAGTTATGACAATCTTAACCTATGATCTATTCATAGTTCTTTGATATACTTGTAGAGCAACACATTTTTGACTCACCCAACTTTGAGTAGTGAGTAAGCATAATCTCATCTATTACAGAAAACACGAAATGAAACATTGAGGCACTATCTAGTTAGCTCAATGTTCAAACTTGATTTATTAGCCATACTACCTACCGACCTCATTTACATTTACAGTGGACCGACTCCAATTTGGAGATTGAATAAACTAGCAAAGGTAGGTGCTTCACATGATGTTTCTTCCCTGTAATACCCGAGTATCACTCCTGAGCTCAATGTACCATTTGATGTCTCCTGATATCAAAAACCTCACACTCATACAGCTTACACTACATTCTACCCCGATTATGAAAACACTTGATATCTTTGAATCACTTCATATGTGATGCACTGAGAAGAGAGTTTCTCGTTTCAGAAGACGATAACGAGAAAAGATATAAAGAAGCTGTCAATTTTCTTCGAATAAATCAAACCACTCTTGTCATACATGATAAGATGAAATAAAGTCTTTGCGTTGATCAGTTCCTGTTGCGGGATGCGCCAACGCATTACTGTTCAACGTAAAAAAGATAAAATGCAAGCTTGGTCTATACACTTACTTGAAATCACTCTTGAACTTATCATCAAGTCAGTATTAGTTATTTTATCTTTCTCTGTTACCAGTTAATCGACGCCTGATGGATAGCGAGCTTGATAGGCCAAGGGGCGGCTGCGAACAAATTCGTGGCAGAGTGTCACTGTAGCATTCTCACCACTGTGCCACATCATCTCATTTCATTAGATATTTGAATGAGCGTTTTAGAAAATATCTATCTACATCGTGCTTACAGATTCAATCTTTCTGGCAACTATTTGACTTACTGGACAACTCTTTTTCTTCGCCATCAGTAATTCGGTGAGGATGAGATGAAGCATTTTTCACGTATGTTCATTTATCCGTATATCATTAAGGGTGACTCGTACGTTATCATATATGATATACATCATTCACTGTAACAGCTGTATCTACTACTTGCTTAGTGCATGGCAAGCGTTTGGACAAATAGCTTATTATGAAAATGGCAAATGGTACCTAAATAAATGGGTTTATAATAATCAAGGTATGAACGTTATAATTTCTATAATACCGAATAACTTATTTGTTTACCTAAATGTTTACCTTTGTGCTCGTAAAAAATTCAAATTCTTACTAACATCATCTCGAAGACTTTGCAATACGAAGTGAATGAAAAGGATAAAAATCTAACGATTTGCAAGGAGTTGTGAAGAATTATGGTTCAGTGTCTGAAGACAAATGATAATCTGATCAACATTGAATTATTGATTGGTTTCCAATTATTATTCCCATAAATTTTATTCTCATAACAACTACAAATACAGTTTATAATTAAATATTATCACTATTATCAAGAACATTCTTAGATTTTCCTTTTAGATGAATATAGACAAGATAAGATAAGCTTTGGCGTTAATCAATACCTTGTGGCGAGATGTGTCTACGCATTCGGGTTCAACGTGATATAATGGAGGTGGTTGAATGGCGAGCCTAGTCTATACAGTGACTTGAGTTGACCACTCTTCACCAAGCCAACGCTGGTTATCCTACCCAGATTTCTCTGGTACCAATTTACTGACCCCGGGGCATTGCCGAACTTGGAAGGAGGCTGCCGTGAACTGATTTGGTCCTGCGTGTCACTGTAGCACCTCCAACGCTGCGCAACTGCGCACCCCCATGGCCGCATAGATATCACTTAAGCCGGCCAATTGCAGAACTACACAATGTGTCTCCTGAAGGAATGGACAACATTTGTTCGAAAATTAAGAGAACGGTGCCGTGCATTCAACTGATTCATTATTTCGATAATGTAGGGACGAAAATGAAGTGTATCTTAAAGGATTACTCTTGATCATCGATATGTCTTAAACGAGCACCATTTAAACATCCATTTCTCCCTATCTTGCGCTAGGAAACTGCAATAAGTTCTTTTCTCTCTAGGAATTCGTTGGACATTACAATTCATCCTAGGGCCTTTGCGAAAAGGTCTGACCATCGGGGTAGTGGTCTTGCTGCAGTGCGTTTAATGTCCAATGGGATCGAAACACTTACAGTTTGTACTCACTGGTCATCATTCATACGCATTAAATTCGTAACCCACTTAATCTTTAGAAGTTTGATGTGTACGGCTGCGTCTCCGATTGCTGGTCGTTGACGTAGATCAGAACATCGTACTCCCTCTTTCACATGTGTGATGCAGGAAACGCCAAGCATGACCATTTCAACAGAGCGTTGTATTGCGCTCAATGAACGTTCATTCTTTTTACGTAATGTCCAAGTTTATGAAGCATACGTTAAGGTAGGAAGAACCATCGTGTCAATAATATTTAGTAATCGAATAGTTGTAGATATGAGTATGATTGACTCATCGCAAGAACAATCGACTTATTCAGCATCTTCAATTGATTATCAGAAAACATAAGAATTTGGAAATAGTTAAAAGACGTCTCAAAAATACTCCTGTCACGAATGTCATCAGTGAATTTGAACGTAGGAGTGAAAATCTACAGTTACTTATTTTCCCACCAGTATAATTACTCAAGTTTGAGGTTGTCGCATTCTACTATAACTGGTACACTGCTCAATTTAATCAAAAAATGAGCGGATTTGAAAATAACGATAATTCTGTATATTTTAGCTGAAGTGGTCGTGCTGAATTTGCCACTATCTATGTTTCTGTTTAGGAAATGCCTACATTCGTTGTTTTTACTTCACAGCAGCAGTAGCCACATCAACAGGAAACAATCCAGCACCAACGAATGTCATTGAGTAGGTTTCAATAATTATACATTGATAATATCATAAATAATTAAGATAAGCTTCAGCGTTGATCAATTTCTATTGTGAGATGCGCTCACGCATTCGTGTTCAACTTAATATGGTGGATATTGAATTGGAGTCTAGTCTATATAATGACTTAGATTAACCACCCTGTCCCTCTCTACCTGCACCTTCATAGATCTTTGCGGAAAGCACTCGTGCCCATTCACCTACCTTGAATGGTTTGCAGCTTAACCAAGCTAATCATTGTGTTCAAGAAACTGTGATGGTCCATGGTCCTATGATAAAAACAGGGGCCAGATTCTATATATAAATACAAGGAACTACTTCACAGTTGACAACCCATGTTGAATGATCTTATTTTAACTCGAGCTCAAAGAAAAATCGTTGTGGGAGGAGTTCTACTACGTTTAATGATGCTCTTCAGGATAGTTTTCTAAGTCACGAAATAATGGCAACTGTAATTCGACAATAGAAGATTCACCATTGATAATGCTCTTTATGATTAGTGTTATTTTTGAAAACAAACAGTTCACTCATAAAGTGAAGTATTTTTAGGTACGTGTACATGACTTGTTCATGGATGATGGGAGTGTTTGTATTTGCTCTTCTTCTTGGACAGGTGATTTTTTCAGCTTGTCTTGCTTATTCGATCAAATAATCTTCGTGAATTTTTGAAGACCGTAATAAATTTGCGCTACACCTGACTGAAATCATTTTTGACGAAATGCAAATAAGTGGACACTATCTGTTTACTTTTCCCCAATGTACTCATAATGCTGGTCGACGTCTTTCTCGTCAAACTGTTTAAAGAACGGATTAAAAGTTGTACTGAAAATCGTTGACTAAGCAAAGCCATCACTTGCCGAAGTAATGTGATGCTGACCTTAGAGGTTCTACCTCAGTTCACAATTTTCATCCTCCTCCAACTTTACCCATTGATCCTAGGCTAATGCTACAGATTATGGAAAGAGGTCCAGCTTGTGGAAATCGCAGGACTGATATCGATTTGTTTCGCATTCACAAATTCACGAATTATTGGTAACATACATGGTTATATATCGTAACAAAAAATGGCATATTAAAAGACTTTCACTGCATCGAATGAGGTTATTCACTCTTACGGCAACCTGTCGTACTTCATGTGAGGTAATCTTAACAAAATTTATACGTTTTAGAAAGGTTAGTCATAGAAACAAATCGATTTTAGAGGTTGTTCTTTCTGTAGTTTCTATCCATTAAAACATTTTAAGCACAAATATTCTCAATAACTCACACGTTTTTGCTCTAGAAAAGTGACCGCATCAGACGGTATGTTAGTGTTCATGTGAAAATCAAACATGATTCCCGTGATCAAACAGATATGTATAGAAGTGGTAGATATAGAAATCGATCGATGAGTGCGATGATGGCAATGGCGGTAGATTGTACGAACCTCTAATTTGAGTAATAACATCATTATAATAAAATAACAATAAAAATATAACAACACTACGATAGTTGCACAGCAACACAAGAACAATGTGATAAAGGACGTCCTAGTAAACTATTAAAATACAATAGAATGGCGATAAATAAGAAGATACAGGAACGACAGTGGTATGGAAGACGGGGACAGCTGAGTTAATATGGAATGAATAATGTTCCTTAGAGCAGAAGCATTTTATATCCTATCTTGTCAGGTCGTTCGGTGATCTATAAGGAAGTCAATACGCGCGCTGCATAGAACTCAGACTTGATAAGAGATCAGGAAATTCATCAATCATTTTAATATTTCACTAACACTATTAGTAAGCTTAACAATAAAACAACACATCATCAGAGAATATTTACCATTAAATGAAAGAGGTAGCAAGTATTCTAATACGAACATCACATTCGCAATTCAGAAGACATCGACAGACAGACCTGCGCCAGAACTGTTTCTGTCTGACCGAAAAGTATCGTTTTGCCACTTCGAGATTGAGATGAGCGAAAAGAACATTGTGTTGAAGGATAAAAGGAGAGCACAATGAGTATAAACTATGAAACATATCTACGCAAAGATTCTGCTAAGGATGCTGAATATTATAGGAGTAAAAAGTTAAACTCAGTTCAAAACTTACACAAAACTTGACCTCACCACCAATTCGGACTCTGATAAGCGCAGCGTGGCAACAGCAAATGTATATAGCATTTTTATCTGATACCCTATTAAAAAAACTTGATTGTGAATTGAGGGTTAGGGACAATATGAGTACATAGCGTTGAGACGTCCAAAAACAACTCAATAAAAATAGAAACACTAGAGTAATTTATCTCTGTGAAGATGTACCAATCATTCGTTGAATCAATGTTATAAAGAAGGTGTTGGAATGAGTAGTTTATAAAACGAGTTGAAAAGACGAGTTCGTTGTTAAGTTAATAATGCTTGCCCTTCTATATTCCTTCAATACTGATTCAGCGCCAACTGATGTATGGGATGCTTGATTTGCCTTCAGGCGGACTCGAACCCAAGTATTGGAGTTTTTGTAATTTTTACAGATCCGAGACATAGTGTCCAACGCCAATCGAACGCGAGAAGAATATCGTCGACATATGGATATGGCGCTTTCAGAATGCAAACGACTTGGTCTATCTAAGGAATTGACAAATAAGGTCCGCGACTGGTTCATCTATACATGGGAACAACAAAAAACCCTTGGTAAGAATTTCAGAATACTTCGTTTTATCCATGACTTTTTCATGGTTCGTTTTGTTTTTGTTCCCGTTTTTCATGCTTTGAAAAGCGTCAAATTAACAGCAATGGCATTTGAGCGTAGTCAGTTCTTGAAATATGCATATTCAAATTTTGGCTTTTGAAATAGTGATATGATGGTGCATCCATGTAAATTTCTAATCATTCAAAGCTTATGATTGAAGGGTATGAGGCGTAGCAAAGACAAATTTGAAGGACATTTTCAAGCTTATACGTCATTTTACCTCAGCAATAGAACTAGCCTAAGTTTCATAGCACCACTAAGTACACCCGTAATGCCGTTAATTAATGTTCAATAGAGTATGCAGTAATAAAATATCTTCAAAATGGTTCCTATTGCATGCAAAAATAAATATCACACATTAAATCCCAGGTTGCTTAGTTAGACTCAAAACTATTGAGAAGCAGTAATCATATGTTGAACCATACTCATAACATTTGAATTGTAAACAAACACAATGACATCCCTACAGTAATGTATGAGTCAGTCTCAGGTAATAAAACCTAGTATTAATATATGCTGTACCAAATGTAAGATTGCTGGAAATAGTAATTCAGTACATGCAGGTTTGTAGTCGCCGCCTGGCTTACCAAACCTGTCGATCAGTTCGAAATTCAGGGATTGGTATATCGAAAATTGTAGGGAAATAAGCAACACTAACTTGAGGAAGATTGCACACTTTAAGCCATTATAATGTACAGAATCGAGTTTAATCACTTTCACGACATCACATTAATGACGAATGCGTAGCGCATCCAATAGAGATTGTTCAACACCAAAACTTGCCTTAACTTGCCCAAGCATCATGTCATCTCATCGATCGATAATGAAGATCATATTTATAGATGAGAAAAAGCTTATCGAGAAGCTTCCGCTGAAGTTGCAAACTGACCTAGCTCTGTCTGTACATTACAACACACTAAGTAAAGTGCAACTTTTCCAGGTTGTTTAACATTAAGCAGTAATCGTTAGTAATCATTGGAGTTTCACTACGCTTATATATTGTTATTTTTTAAGGATTGCGATCGAACACTTCTACGTGACCTTGTATTGAAATTGCGACCCGTAATCTACCTACCGGGAGACATGATCTGCAAAAAGGGAAGTTTGTTCTCATTTCTCTTTCACTTTGTCAAAAATTCGGTGAAAACGAAGGCAAGAAAAACATTCCTGTTTTTTTCATTGTGAGCCGGGTAGTACTGTGTACTGACGCAAATTCGATTCACCACAAAATACACTTTCATCAAGGAGCCGTATAGTGCAATGATAGAGGTGCCCCAGTAACGAAGAGATCAGGTTTGCACTCGCTTCCCTGGTCTACTAAATTCGCCATCCCTCTGGGGGCGGTGAATTGATGCTAGAGAAATCGGGGTACGCTAAACAGATGATGAGTGGACAACATGCCGCTGTGTAGAACAGGCTCCCATTTCGACCACCTCCACTACGTCTGATCTCGAATGCGTGGGCTCACCTCGCAACGGGAATTGATCAACGCCGGCGTTTATCTCATCATACTTTCGGTTTTTTCTGTATTACTATACAATAAGCTTAGGGTTGAACGATACCTGTTGAAGGACATTCACGTTCAACGTGATATTGTGAAAGTGATTAAGTACGAGTCTGGACTATGCAATTACTTGGGCTAAACACTCCTTGCCAAGTCCACCGCTGTTTATCTTCCCAAACCTCTCTATTTGGCAATAATTTGACAACTCCGGAAGAACGCCGAGTTGGTGGGCCTGGGAGATATAAGGTGCGGCGAAACTCTATGCATTGATCCAGGGTTCAGTTTTTTTTTTCACTAATGCAGTTCATTGCTCCACTGCAGTTCTACACACTATTGTAAAAAATATGATTTTATTAGTCTCTACTTCACTGAATAAATAAATAGTTAATTAAAGTGTTGTAATTTTTTTTTCGATTCAATAGCGCAAATGAATTATAGAAAACCAGTAGGCTAATTGTGTTGAGAAGCTGAATCCTAACAATATCCAGGAACATAGGTCAACTTCTACAACGTGACCTTTATGAACCCTTTTACCTGTGAATGACTGAAGTGAGCACAGTAACAAACGAGTACACTTGATTCGCGTATTCATCAGCTTTCATTCATAGCGATGGTTAAGTAAAGTGTTGGAATAAAATGTAGCATGCTCATGCAAGATCTGATCGTTCAATTATATCACGGAAAATAAGTATCAGGTATAAATGAAAAGTTGGTTCATTAATAATCTGTGAGATCATGCAACAGTGACTTAATAAAACTCGGTCACTCCAACTCAGTTCACCAATCAGATTCGCTCCAGTTAAGTAGTACGACGAATGCGTGGCGCATCCAACAGGCGACGATCAACATAACAGCTTCTTTCCATAGCTTTTAACTATGTGATTGAAATGACATTTATAGCGACTATCTTTTAGGTTGCAATATATAAGAACTTGTTGAAAAAACAATGCACAGCTTTTTGTGTTGTTTATAACACAGTTTTCTATAAATAATAGCTATAACAAAAAAAAAAAGAAACAAAGTACAACAGAAAAACCTGTTGCATCTAAAAACAAACGTATTTGTAATCATATACGTTCCATGTTTTAGTCTTAAATCTGAATTAGCTTTAGGGTGATGTCGGCAAGGAAATGTATATCGTTAATCAAGGAGTGCTCCAAGTGGTTGGAGGTGACAATAACGAAAAGGTTTTTGCGGAACTTGTGCAAGGATCGGTATTCGGTGAAATCAGGTATTCGAGTTATTTTGTTGAGGTGTTGATTTGTTTTTGTTTCCAGACAACAAACCAATTAAATTGCTAGTTAGTTAATTACGATTGATGTCAGCCGTAAAATAAACCAAGAATAACAATCACGTTGCACGTTCCGTACCATGACTTCCACTTTATTTAAGCAAATTTACTGCTCTCTTCAGTACGTTAGTACTGATATTATGAGATTCTTTGCAGTTTACTCGCTATTGGAGGCAACAATCGCCGAACAGCTTCAATTCGAGCAAAAGGATATGCGACATTATTCGTATTAGCAAAAGAAGATCTGAATGACGTCATCAAATATTACCCTCAGGCTCAAGTTCTGCTCAAAAGAAAGGCTGCGTAAGGAACAACTTATCTGCCAAAAGAGCAGCGTATATGAAATCTTTTGGAAGATTATTTACTCTAATTATTTAAGTACCAGCTATAAAAATAAACCATTATAATGATCTAAAAAAACACTAATTTCATAGTCAATGCCATGACACTAAATTTTTAAACAATTCCAAGAAATAAGTGATACTTTCTTCGACAGATTCATCAAGAACAAGAAACAATCTCAAAATCAATTAACTCCTGTTTTTATAGACAAATGCTGAAAAATGATAAGAAAACAGAAGCACCGACTGTGGAAAAACGCAATCTTCGAGAAACCTGCCGCCTGTCAGGTCTCGGAACACCACGAATGCTTCACGTTGTTGCTGAGGTACTCAGCCCGCAGAAGACATCAACAGCACAACTTAAGGAGGCTATTATAAAAAGCGGTATGTACACGAAATCGCTAAACATTTACACGTTTTTCTCAAGAAGAAACTGATTTCACTAACTGCTACAATCTATTTTGTGAGGAATCGGCATTGAATACAAACAACATTGATGCACTTTCCCATTTATTCCTCTCGTAGTACAATCTTGTATTTTTAACACTACTTTGCTCACAATTTAGAAATGGATCCTGCAAATTCCTAAAAGGGGGCATGTGACGAATGAAAATCTCGAACCTTCCAAAATATCGAAATCGTTTGTCTTTCATTATCTGATATAAAACAAAATTGCGAAAAAATAAAAAAAAACACTATTATCAAGGTTTTATTGCAGATAGGAAACGACGTGTATCGTCATATCCATGGTCTACCTTAAACAACAACGACCTGTCAGATGAATCCGCGTTTGAAAGAGATTCAGAAGAGGACTGTGGATATGAGGACGTAGAGATAGTTGTGGAGAACGAAAACGACACAGAAAAAGATGCTAAACAAAAGAAGCATGATTAATTTGGTGTGAAGCATAATAACTCCTTTTGTTACTATTACTCAACATAAGCTCCCATTCTTGTGATAGTTAAAACTCGACTTTGATCTACCGCCCGGGCAATACCAGGTCGCATAAAGACTTGCAATGTAACAAATTACTGAATAAATGTATTTCCAAGTAGCAACAAAATTTGCGACTGGTTATTAAAGAATGAGAATACCCACCATTGAACTTTATCATTTCGAGATTTATAACCTAATGTGAAACAATAAGTTTTGTTATCAAAAAAATTTGTATTTATATTTACATGGAGCATACATTGCAGAAATGTTTGCACCGATTATTAACATCATTGAATTAAATTTATATAATAGGAATGTAGTAGATAAACAAGTGTATTTAATAAATAACTCCAAAATGTTCTTTAATAATCTACAATTCAACAGTACAGATGTACTAATGACACACCTGTGGAGCTTAAACTTCTCACATGATAAAAACGTGGGATACAATCAACATGAGATAGACGTTAGGTTTAATAATGTAGTAAAATTCAGCATGGAATGGCTAGGATACATTTTTATCTTCAAATTCTATTGATCGAAATACGAGGATAAGTTGGTACGATGAGCAAGCAATCTTCAGCATATTTAACTCTTATACGCAGAAGCTCTCGTTTGGAATTATTTGAGTCGAAAAAACCAAATATAATGGATACAGTATGAAATATGATAAGTCAGTTGAACAACAACAGGAATTATTTCGCAAATAAAGGTTCCTTACAATGATAAAAAGTAGTGAACGGTAAATTATTCGTAGAAGTTAAAGAAAAACAAAACACGAGTCACGAGGTATTCGTGGCAGTATTAGGACATAACATCATTACCACCTTGTGGAGGAGTATGACTGTCCTTTTTCTTTTCTACATGGCCACGACAATTGCCTGTTTCGCAGTCCTAAAATAATACAGCATCAAGATCAACAAATTAGCAGCAATCACTCGTTAGTAACAATAATTCTAACCGAATCATCACTACTTGACTCATCCTGCCATGTCTTCTTCTTCTTGTATATGCAACAGCATTTACTTTTCTTTTTTCCCATGTTCTCATTATCCACTGTGTCTGCAGTCCAATTCACATGTGGACGTTCAGGATCACGGGATAAACGTAAGACGAATTCGGACTGAAATAGCAATTTTTATGCGATCTGAAACTAATTATCTACATCTGGAAACAGCAGAAAATGCTGCTGGCAATTGTCCGTAGATATTGAAATAACATTTTCTTTAACTTCAAGAGCTCACTCAGTATTTACTTACTTAACCGCTATGTTTATTATGTAAAGTAGTGTAACACCTTCTCAACTTACAATACTAAAGATCGTCAAGACATCTCACTAGAATGAAAGCAGCAATAGTACGTGCTCAATAATGTGAGCACAATGTCGGAAACCTCACAGCACAGACAAAGGTGTTTTAAAATAGAGTTAGAAAAAACATTCTATTCCGATGTTGAATCAAACAAAACTATCACATATTTGCTAATAGCACGTGACAATATTACGACAAAATATATAAATTTAAAATGCCACAGGAGTCGTTCTTACTTGGTCTCCCGTCACCGTCTCAGTCTTAGTTACTTCTGTTTCAGTACAAGACATGGAGTAGTAAGGATAGAATAGAAATAAGAAGCAAACTTCTCGTCGACAAATAGCTCCGTGTTGGAGTCATGTTGGCATGTATTGGCGTATGTTGGGTGTTTGAAACGTTACCGATACCATTGGTGGAAGGGTAATGAGGAAGTTGCATTTGAGCTCAATTAATCCCCAGCTTTCCAATTTTTGAGTGTCAAATATTATTCCTATATTTAAAGCGAACTGTATAGTCGGTTCTAGATATTTCAACCGATTTTCAATCACTCTAAGCGTTAGTAAGCCCTTATTACCTCAAGCATTATTACCTGTTTTGCAAAGCAATTTTTTGAAAAAGATTTGTCGTAGATAACCTGACCATCACATTCTTTGAAGAAGGCGAAACTACCGAGAAGTCGGCCACACGTCCGACACATTTAAGAATGTCACACATTTTTATAAACCTGTTATAACGCATTTTTTGTTATGATAATATGGGTGGTTGTCTGCACTGAAAATGTGGATTACAGAATATCATCGACTCGCTACTCATGAACAATCTTCGACTAGTCTTTGAAAATTGCGCAGTAATCCTTAGTGTCTAATAATCCGTACTGTATTATCCTCAATCCGTCTACTTATGTAAATGGTTGAAGTTAGCTACGAACACGTTGCACTTCCGTTTTGATGGTCTTCGTAGAAGCTGCTTGCATTCTTCTGGAATACAGTATCGTTTCATAACTATATATCAGACATCAGTGTTCGACTCGAATAACGCATTTGAAATCATAAAAAATTTCGTGGTTTTTTAATTGGAAAATATTAATAAAAGAAAAGCATTATTTTAAATTACTTCATTCCCAACAAAGGTATGGGCGATCACCTAGCATTTTGTGTGCTTTCAAGATTTTAGGTGTAAATTCCTAGAAATTAGCTGGCCGATTTTTCTTAGTGCTCTTTTTTTAGAATATTTGAAATTCATGTAAGTCAAATATATAGACGAGTACTAAAGCTATAGCAATTCGAGAAACTCTAATACTATTCTTTTCTCGATGACTTTTGATCACCTTAGTTTTTATACATAATTTGATTAATTGTGTTAAGTTTCGACCATTTTCATTTCGATTTCCCAATATCTAATCGTTTTTTCTGGTCTTATTCATATATTCTGGTATACTTAAAAGTTTTGCGTTATGTTTTACCATTGCTACAAATACTTTTTCTTATTATCAACTACTGTGACTCGCTTAGCATGACTGATGATGAAGAGGAATCGAAACCAAAGAAAGCAGCGAAAGCTTTCAAAAAAAAGGATAAATATGGGACACTTGTGATTGTCATAGACTGTGGTGCTGAAATGGCGACGATGGTCAATGGTCGAAGCTGCTTCTCTTTGGCAATAGAAGCTGCTGACTGGATACTCTCAAGAAAAGTGCTTTTTTGTGCAATTTATCATATATTCTTTCATATTAAAGTAGATCAAAAATATCAATAGCAATAATTTTCGAAGAAATTGTTGTTTGCAATACAAACAAAGTGCATAATTCACATTACTAGTTATTGCAAATTTACTAAGTTTACAACACTTTTTTGGATGCTAATATGTGCAGCAACCGTATTTACAATTTTTGCTTTTGGTTTTTGGTCTGCAATAAACATGTGGAATTCTTTGATCATAATTATCGTATATGAAACTTCCTGCATTTAATGTTATTCTGTTTTGATTCTAAAGCGATGTAGCTCTATTAAAACTCAACAATATAAGATGCTACAGTTGCACTGTTTTATAGAAGCAACAATGTGTGGAATTGATGGTAGAATTTCAAATGTTTTACTGTATAAATGTAATAGTCTTTAGGTTTTTTCGCACTCTCAGGACAAGGTGATGATTGTTCTGTTTGGGTATGAAAAAACTAACAATTCACTAAATTTATCCAACGTCTACGTACATGGTGATTGTTTCTCACTGGCAAGCTTTGATCACCTTCGTTTTCTTAGTTGTGAAGTCAAGAACAATTCTGTATGCCATGGAAATGGTAAGTACTTGTACACTTCAAGACAAAAATATCTTATGGATTGAATGTTCTACAGTTGTCGACGCGTTAACAGCGACCGTAAATCTCTTCTATGAACAAACAGATGGCAACGGTGCTATAGAATCTAGGAGCATTATTATAAGTTTATCAAGAAGATTTATTCTTTGAGAATAACCTGGTTCGTTTTTTTGCTTAAACGCTACTATTGTTCTATATACTTTTCAGATCCTTACGACAGCATTAGCAAAATGTCAACATCCTGCTGATGAAGTTTTAGTGCTAACCAATCGGATTATTGCTCTGGACGTTACACTTGTTGCTCTGTCAGTTTTTAATTATTTGACAGTCAAAAAATACTGTAGTCTTGTTGTTTCAATGTGCTCTCTTAATATATTGCTCTCATTATTGTCATCTAATCAATTTTAGCAGAGTTGAGAACGACTCGTTGCCGAGCGAAATAGTTTCAGCTTCTGTTTTGTTAGATATCGTTAAGCGCTCGAATGGGATGTGCTACACTCTCAAGTTAGTTTTCACGCAGTGTCGGGAATTATCCCATGAAAATCGAGTTTTGAACTTTTGCCCATTATTTTCGTAATATACGAATTTCTTTTCTGGGACATGGGCTCTGCTATTTACCACTTTACTACACCAATGGTTGATAGTCGCGCTATTCGTAAGCATTGGGAAATTGCTCCGGGAATTCGTCTTCCGTTAGCGATGTATACAAAAGCAGTTGCTGCTAAAAATCCTCTAAAAAGCATTTATATCAACGAAGATGGAGTAAAGGTTAGTGTTTGTGGAGACTTTGTAACTTATGTAACAATTGTGTTGGTTGATAAAAAATGAAGTTAAGATATTGCAAGAACGTTATTTTATCACATGGTCGTCGTCAACATGTTAAAAATTTTTCATATGGCGAATTATTCACAGATTTTTTTCTAAATGAAAATAAAAGATTGCGTTTTATTGCACTGGTATCGGGTCATACAATAATGCTGTCAAAGTAATGCGACTTACCCTGAATGATCGCTCGCACGGATTTACCAAACATTTTCTACCTAATCACTTGAATATAACTGATACATTACAGATGCGTAGGGAGTCGCGGATTTCAATGAAAGTAAAAAGCGATGATAATTTGAATGCTTCGAATTGTGTCGATTTGAAGGATATCAACCAAGAAAAGTCTAGATTGCAAGGTCAGCTATATTGATGTAAAAAATAAATCCGGGATTGAAATGTTTTTAGCGATATAGTGCTATGAAAATAAATTTTTCACTTTCCGCATTATTGCATGACAAACATAAAGCTATTCATTTTCAAATAGGCCAAATTGCTCACTACTATGTGTGTATTTACGACGCAGGAAAATTTATGAGGTATTTTCAGTCGTATGGTATTTTCTTGAAAAGCAGGCGCTATTATAGGTTATTGAATTTACATGGATTGTTTGTCATTTGTATACTAATGTGATATATTTGTTAAATTGCATTTTAACAAGATACACTTTAAGCAGTAGTGGTTGATCATCAACTAATCATCCAAATGTAGGTCATATTAAATGAATATCCTTGCAATGTCGTTATTATAGCCAGTGCAGAAGCTAACGTAATGTCGGTTATTGCACTTTGTAACTAAAAAATTGTTTTTTATTATAGTCTACTATTTTGGCAACTCAAAGGTAACAATTGGTAAAGAAGACGAAGCTCGGTACAACTACCATAATTTCAACGAAGGAGAACAACGAGGATGTATGAAACTAATACAGTTCACCAGAAGAGAATATGTTAGTTCTGGTACATGTATACATTACTAATCCATATTGCATACTTTCATTTATGCATTATAATACTTGGAAATTTTTATTTTTTGCATGACTAGCTCGCATTCGTCTTTGGTTATTATGTGGTTCCTTCGTGATCGCCTTACGATTTAAGCCAATTATACAATTAATGCCTCATACGATATATATATATATATATATATATAAAATTGTAATCGTGGACAACAAAATTGTTAAGTAGTTTCAGATAAGAGAGTGCTATTTTGTGGGCCATAATTCATTTGTTGCTGTTCCTGGTTGGGAGAAAAGTAGTGCAGAGCGAGATTCAGTACGTATTTGTGCTCTCTTAATTCAATTTTGTTTTTGTTGTCATCAGGGAATTTTATTTTATCGGACTATCATATTCAGAAAGAGATGCATTTGACGTTGTCGCTTATGAAGGCAATGCTAGAGAACGACGTGGTAGCGATTTGTAGGTATGCTCCAGATGCTTATAAACATCTTCAGTTAGTAGCTTTGATGCCCCACAAGGATAAACACTTAGGATATATCGTAAGTTAATGTTTTTCACACTAAAAAGATACCATTGCCAAAACAAGTTTCTGAGTTTTTTCAGTATTTAAAAGTTTTTCGATTGCCATTCGCCGAAGATATGCATCCATTCAATTTCGTAAATGTTGATTCCAGTTGTCCAAAACCCAGTCGTAAGTCTGATTTAAAATCAAAAAACTTAGGTCGATCTGCAATAAAGTGCCAATTTCATTATATTGTTCTCATATACTGTCCTTTTCATTGGAACCTTCTCCTTATCTTTCTTGAAAAGATATCAGCTTTTTGATATTGCAAAATCCATAGAAATGCATTTCTAACAACTCAACTTGATCCGTATTGAATGTGAAAAGTGTTGGTCGTAATCTAGAACCTCAAATATTTGGAACAAAAAGCCTGATTTAAAAATTATCTTATTGTTTGGATATACTTCTTTCCGGTTTCCCGCTAGATTTATTGTGGATACTACATTTTAAGAGTATGTGGATCTGAGTGAATGTCAATTACTTCAGCGGAATGTTTTGAAACAGCATTCATGCTTCAAAGTTGTGACAGTCTCTCGTAATGTTGGGTGTTGCTCTAATTCATTACTTTTGTGAAATTATAAACTATTTGTCTTCTATGGTTGTGAGAAGAAACAGCAATATAGTGTTTCGTCTAGTTGGGTATACAGAGAAATATCATTATTGGTAAGTCAAAGGCCATTAGGCAAATGAAAAAAGACAACCATGATTCGACCTGTGCAATTGATAATAGTCCTGGGGTCGCGAAGAAATTCCAAAAAGCACAATATTCGCGATTCGTAGTGAACTGTTTAAGCGATTCGTCGTTTTCAAATATATATTTAATAAAGGGCAAAAATAACACATAGATAAGAGTTTTGAGTGACAGTAGGAAAATAAGTGGTGGTAAACTACAGTGTTCACACATTTATGCTGCTTCCATTTATAGGTCAGGTTTCGACAGCTCAAATTCAAAATTTCACGTGATTGAATAACATCTTTGCAGAGCATATTTCTGAGAATTCAATTCTGTTTGTTATATCCAAAAATACATTTATTCTGTCAAATTCTTAATATGCAGCTATTTCATAGTTTTATTTGATGGTATTGCTTGGTAGAAACAAAAAAATTATTGCAGATAAACAGGCAAATCTAATTGATGAACTCATTGATGTTATGCAGTTTAGTACTAGTAGGTTCGTGCTTTTTACATATAATGAAAAAAGTACTCCAGTTCTTCAAAATGAAAGTATTGACGTAGTTCTTAGATTAATAAGCTGGTTTGTTTATTGGGTTTGTACTATTTTCTAAACATTTCGAAATAATTTTTGATTCAACTGTTGTTCATTAAAAGATATAAATATGGTTTTCATCGCAATCGTGATGCTTTTCTTGCTAGAAGAATTAGATTGACAATTAGAAAAGCCAATGAGGTCTGTTCTGAGCTGGTTGACGTCCTTAGATTTTCTCTTACTTATGCTACTTCAGAACTAAACATAATCATTATGTGAACAATATGAGGGCTATACCTTCTATGTGGTATTTCAGCCCAGTCTCTCCAAAATGTGGCTAGTTGTCTTAGCAGTGTTATGTCAAACATTGTATTCAATGAATGCGACACTGCGCGTGCCGTCTCATGGACTTTTAGGCTCCCCTACCACGACAAACCTTTTTTAACCCTCTAAAATATTGGATAGAAAATTAAAACAACGTAGAATGAACTTTGCCATTGGTAAATACCTGTTGCGGGGTACGCCCACGTCATCATTCATTTTCACTGTGATAAAGTGGAGGTGGTTGAATGCGCACCGCACAACCGCAACTCTGAGCTCCCGAAAAGATGAATAGTGTGAAAAGTTCTGAAGCATTCTTCTCACTGGTATACATAGCGTTATCTATAGCATGAATATTTATTTCCCTTTGGAATCGTGTTTTTCAGTTCCCCTGAGCCCGAGTGTGTTTTAAATCCTATTTTCCAACGACAGTGTACCGCTTTGAAATTGAAAGCTCTGAACAAAAATATTGATATAGGTTTGTTCCAGATTTCGTCAATTTTTTCATCAAGATTTATTGCTGTGTGTAGACTTTTCCTAATTTTTTTTCTTTTAGGAGCCGATTCGAAAATCATTGAATTTGTATCTCCGTCTGAATTTCTTAAACGAGGTCTTCAACCAGATCCCAAATTATTGGAAAATGCAAAGTAATACAGTTTTTAGGTTTTTTTGTTGCAAAGGCAAAATTATTTTTTGACATGACCTGTTTTTATTTTTTCAAGAGTTAGGTGTGTTTAGGTATGTTTTGAGTGCTTTAAGTGATGATGAAAACGGCTTCATTCTTCAAGAAGTTACAAAGTCAAAGCGAACAAAGCAGGAAATTCGCGTAGAGGATATATCTGGGTGGTTAGCTGAATTGGAATCAGTTAATGAAGAGAATGAAATGAAAAATGAAGGGGTGAAATATATGGTTTGTTCAGCTAAAAGATTTTTGAAACACATTTGCAAATGCAGTCGTATTCACTTTTTGCTTCTGTTCAGCACTCTGCCCAGATTCGTTACATTGATCGTGCTCGTGCTCGACTCCAAGATAATTTCGACTTTCACATGATGTCATTGCTTGATGAAGTGTCGGTGATGACTGCATCTGAAGACGAGAAGGCTAATCAATTATATGAGGTTTGTTATTGAGTTATTCGCCTTAATCACACTCACTACAATGTTATTCTATTAAATCAAGATCGCTTTGGCTCGTCTTGTATCTCTTCGAAGTCTAGCTATTGAATTTGGTCGGCATAAAGAATTCAATGAGTGGTTGCTGTGACTCGAAAATTCAATGGCCGCAATGGGCACATTTTTGTTTCTCAAGTAAATCCATTTTCTTATCATTTTTAATGACCTTTATATACAACTTTTTCATACTTATAACTTCAATTTTATAACAATACAGTGAAACACTTTTTTTCAAAAAATTCAATTTATCATTTGGTACTCATTTTTTGCTTTCTAGTCGGCAATAAATGAATGTCAAAGGAATAACAAATGAACTACTTTATCTTAGCAATGTCGCTACTATCATTAGAAATTTAGATGAGATAAAATAGATGCATTGGATCCATTAAACTATTCGTATATATTGGAAGAGATATTTATGTTTGTCGTTTGAAAATGATTTGATTTTCGTTGATATCTCAAAAAGGCGTGAAGGAAAGTTTACTATTCTGATGCATTTGTACAGTATTTGGTTTCGTGAGACAAACATTTTAGTGCAAAATTGGCAGTAACGTGGTACTTAATGCTTAGATGTAAAGTGCTGTTCATTAACAAGAGTGATGCGACCCTATCTACACTACCAAAGTTACATCTTTCGAAATTTTGTGATTTATTATCAGAAACATCACTAATCGAAGATGATATGCAAAATGAAGATCAACATGTAGCCATAAACTGATTGTCTGAAACCATTGTATTAACCAGAATTGCATTTAATCATATCTAGTCTTTATAATGAAGTCAAATGCGTTGTGTATCCTATAGGAATGAAATAAAAAAGCACAATGTTTATTAAACATATGCTTTGAAGTTTTCTTCTTCAAAATTTTTAGTTTGTATGGTTTATCATTCATTGGTGAATGTGCTTGTTTTAGGAACGAATTCTCCTACATTGATTTCAAAGCAAGAGTGTGTTTCTTCTGAGTATTCAGAAAGTGAGGCCAACGCGGTGTGGTTAGATTTGAAATGATTTTTTTCCGTTGTTCTGCATCGAATTTTTTCTTTCATATGTTTTGAAGACGTTAGCAATATATTTCTGTTGTGTGCTAGTCTTATAAAAGATAATACCGGCTAGTAGGCAAGTAATCTTTTGCTGACCACAAAATGTTTCTTGTAAAGATTTGTTGAGTAATAAAGATTTATATTATTTCGATACTTCTAAAGAAGTTACTTCTTCTATTCACTACTTGGAGAAGTATTTATTGGTATCAAGTTACTTGTTGTATTTAATAAGAAAAACTCATTTGTGTTACAGATCACCTTCCTCATGTCTACGTTAACCCTGCCAAGTTTTGATTCGTGAGTTTTTTCATGCACTTTTTCGATTTTAATCGTGCGTCGGACTAGCACAGAATATCTTCCAGACTATAAATATTGTTTTTCGTGTACTTTTGATAGAGAACATGTCTAGAATTAAATCTATTTCTGACTAAGCTTTAGTATGGTTAGTGATATCAAAGATCTCTCGACATCTATTTCATTGGGAAGTGATGCTGTATCAGTTAAGGATGTTTTTCGGAAGGTAATTTTCGGGTGTTAAAAATCGGACATATAAGCATTACATATTCATCATATTTTCGTGATTTTAGGAAATAGAGGGCACTCAATATTTCCTTCTCTCTGCATATAATTCTCTAGGACTGTTTGATACATTGCACGAATCGGCTAAGCAGCGTATTGTTACTGCAGAGTATAATCAATCGATTACGGAACAACAGATCATGGTGTTTATATATCTTCACTGTGTTATTCTATACGATGATACATAACACTTTGTTTAATTTTGTGAAATATCTAGCTAGAAATATCGTTTCCCAATAATAAATGTTTCATTTGAAAAATAAATCCCAGTAATGAGTCTGCATATTTAGCAGATTTATAGGCATTACATTGCTGTAGGAGTTCTAATCATTGAAATCATTCAAAAACTTTTTGTTGTTGATGAATGGTGGTTGAAATCTTTTAAGGCTTTCTCATACCAGTTACAACGACAAGCCAGCGCATCTGAGTCAACCAGTGATCTCGTTTCGATAGAAAAGTTATATGTGGGACTTTCTTTTGTTCCGTTTCATGATTATACATTTTTCTTCCTACGTGTGAGCATAGTTCTTTTTTTCAGCATGTTCTATCGCATTCGTCTCAGGCTATTCGTGATTGCTTTAGTTCAGCGGTTATCAACATGCTAGCAATTTACTGTAACACTTATGGACAATGCATCTCATCTCAAATAATAAGTTAGATCATTTCTGAATGTTTTGGACCCTACTTCACAGCTACTTTACTAATTTAGTTGATTATCTTCTCTCATGTTGCCGCCGAATGAAACAACGTCTCCTAGCGCAAAATTTCGCTAAATCAACTGATTATATAACCTCAAATGTATGCTATCAGTAAACTTTGCTTTCATTTAAGTAGTGTGATACTATTCATATTTTAGTTTTGTTTACACAATGTATCATTTAGTATGTTTATCGAGTAATAGTGATAGAAATCTTCACATATTCCAGGAATTCATTGACTTTGTGTTGGCAGAGTTCTCTAATAAGATTTTATGGGAAGATGTAAGTGGGTCTTATTCGTTTCATTTGGCAGCTTTGTGTATTCTTATATTCAGATAATGAAAGACTGTCCATTTTACTATGCTATATTTGTTGAGCGCTCAGTGTTTTTTCATTTGGATTCACAAAGGACTGGAAAAGTATCAATACAGGTAGGCATTCAGATCTAAATATGCTATTTGTTAGTATGGTATGTTTTTCATTTAACGTCCACTATTGTTCCAATTTTTCTTCAGATATGCACTTTCAGAGTTAATTTAAAAGTTAAGAGTTTAGGATCTCACATCTACGAAAATGATAGATGATCTCTTCGAAGTTCTTCTTGAGCAGAAAAGTAACCAGGAAAAAGATACATCTAACCATACGGCCTCATGGTGAGGTAGCTGTAGCGGTTTTATATTGCTGTATTATTTTTCTGTACTTTTTTACCGCTTTAAAGTTCTTTGTATTTGTTTCTATGCAGGTGTTCCTTAACAAATTTCTGGCGAGTTCTCGAGCAATTTCGTCATTGCGATGAAGACTGGTCAGGAATGGTTTCCCTCCAAGAATGTCACCGTATAAAGGAGTAAGTATGTTTGTGCGTGTTTGACATAGAATTTGAATTCATTACTACTTCATCAAAGTGGTCTAAAAGTACTAGGAAATGAATGGGTAATGCTCATTTACTGCAACTTCTCGAAAAAATACCGTTTAGAGTTAAACATCTTGCTAAACGTCGGGATGTATTGAAAACTGTTAATGTCTTGTGAATAAAAGACTGCCTCTAACATACTCAAAGCTTTTCTTTCTTTGGTCTCGATTATTAGTTCAGTGGTACTCTTACGCCCCTATTCTTGGAACGGATATTTGCAACACAAACATTATATGGTGAGAAATCATGTAAAGAAATGGATTTTCGAGGATTTGTGGAGCTTGATATAGCTATCAGGACACGAAATGTATGTTGTAAATGTGGAAGTTTGGAGACGTGGTTTTCTATACATTATATTACAGCAGTCGTCGTCTATAAAATGGCTGTTCAATATACTCGACTTAAGAGATGATGGCTATTTGGATCGCTATGAAATCACAATGATGGTATTTATATTATCTTGTTATGTCGGCGTAGCAACGCTTAAACGTGCTGCAATAAGGTTTCTTGCCATTAAAATCAATTCTAGATAGAAAGCATGTTGAAAAATATGGCGAGATTGGAAGGCTATTCAAATTTCATTGCTGAAGATATTGTCGATGAAGTTATTGATATGTTGGTGCCAAGTATACAAAACAGGTGATTTGCACAAAATCTTCCAATAATGACAAGATCATTTATGATCTAAGTTTACAAGTTAGTTGCAGAATCTCCCTTGAAGATGTATTGAAGAATGGTATGACAGAAACTGCATTTGGGATCCTTATTGACTACACTGCCTTCTTGAAATACGAGAATCGCGAGGACGATGCAGGCACCCAAGATATTGGTTTATGACCTTAAGAATGTTTACATAATAAACATATTTAAACTTTTTCATTAACAATACTAATGACATTCTATAAAATATTTATGTGCAAATGTCTAGCTATTAGAATGCCAAAGTAATACGATTCGTGCGAGACTTGATGAAGATAAAATCATGGGAAACAACAGATGAAAATAAAATCCTACGAAGACATGGTAAGCATAAGCGTATGAGAACTAGAAGAATCATACATATCGACCATACTACATTAATAATAATTGGTAATTATAGATTAAATATTATTGAATCATTATAAGAGAATAGGATATAGGAGTTCCACTTCAATAACACAAAAGGCTTCTGGTACGATATCTAGCCAACCGTTTTTAAAAGATCCGAAGATTAACCTACTTGGGTTGTACAGAACATGTTGTACAAAAACAACAAAGGAAACCTAGTTTTGGAATAGGATTCATTTCGACTTAATGAAACCAGAAAGCCTTTTTTATTCGGTGATAACTAGTCAACGAGGGAATCTACACAGACACCACCATGTGCTGACAATCAGTAAATACAGCTTTTATGATTTCTAAGAGAAAATTATAACTGCGATTTCACAGCTAAATTGGGTGCCACTCAGTGTGTTAATGTAGTTGTTATAAGTCGGGTAAATCGTCCCTGCAACTGATTCCTATTATTACCTAATCCACTACTATATTCTTGAAATGAGAAGAATGTACGCAAATACTCCAAGCATTTTTGTTTATTAATCCTAATTTTTAGGACCAATATTTCGTAAACAGACACAATCAAAATAGTCCTTGGAATTATTTAATGAATTTACTTTATTGTAAGCCACAAAACATACAATGCAAATGATACGCTCGAATAGAATCCATGATGGATTTCTGTCATAAACAAACTTGACTGCGATTGTTTACTTGTTAGTTGATGT
>KN716157.1:647850-676375 GCA_000816705.1 Dictyocaulus viviparus | reverse complement strand
TTTTTTTTAAAAAAAAAAAAAAAAAAATATTACAGCGATTTAAAAACAAGGATAAATCAAGAATTAACACTAACAATTGTACGAGATTTATAATATAATCATATAACAACAACGAGTTTAATGGCAAAGGTGGAAGACGATTGGGCTGGCATGAGTGAGAGTATGGAGGAGATGTTTACAGTACCTGCTTATATATGGAAGGGGCGGAGACTTCGGTATGAGGAAATGATGTACTTTTAATTACAGTCCGTCATGATAGTCAGCTAAGTTAATTTATAGAATCATTTGCGAAACTATGACCTTTTTATGATGATTCACAGAAATATATCGAAATTATGACCTTTACGAATAAGGACATTTGCACTTTCATTTACCTCCACCATTTCTAAGTTTCGATATGATGACTCATACCACAAATTAATATAATATGCAATATGTCTTTGCTTTGCCCGTAATTTGAATGATAAAGTAGAGAATACTCGAGAGAGTATTCTCTACAAATTACCCAAGTTTGAGGTCCATTACACCAGTTCCAGGCAAGCAGTACAAAAAGACCCTCGTGGCAAACTACTTACGGCGATCGTTAAAATATTCACTGCTATTGACACCAATACAATTTCGGCGCATCGGCCACTACACTACAATTTGGTGCATGGGCCAAGCGTCCACTAAAATTGGTGCATTGGCCAAACGACTACGGTACAAGCGATCACCACAGTTGGAGCGTGATATTATTTATGTATAAGATCGCGCTTTTTCATTAACCCTAAGCTGATGTAATTTGGGACGAACACGAAAACATCTTACCATGTCAAATTATATCAAAACGTTAAAAGCAATCACGAAACAAACTTGTGAATTTATCTAAATTTAACTTTGGGTCATTAGCTACTTAGCTATATACGAGTGTTCTGACGACATTTCACATAAAATATAGACAAGATACGCTTCGGCTTTCTTGTTGCGAGACGCTGCTACGCATTCGTGTTCAACGTAACAGCGTAAAGGTTGAATGCAAACTTGGTCTAAATAGTTGACTTGTAGACGATAGACTTATGTTGACCACACCTCACCAAATGATTGCTGCTTGTATTACTCAAATTTCTACGGTACCAATTTACCGACACTGTAGAAGCGGGTTTGGTAGATTTGGGGGCGGCTGCGAACCTGATTTCGGACATGCGTATCACTATGGCATCTTTACCAGTGTGCCATGCGTCCCCCTACAATACAGATAAGGGACAGTACTGTAATACAATGATCTAATTGGTGCTTTCAATTGATTTATAATAAATTGATGAACTGCTGAATAAACTGAAATGGGGAAGAACTGCACCTTCATAGTTATTGAATAATATAAATATAAACTTTAACAGTAACGTAACTAAATCACTGAGAAAGTTCTGGAGGAGAGAGGTGAAACCTGAGGTTACACAGTGCTTTATCAAACAATAAATTTGTAATGGACATCGGATAACATTCGAATGTTTAATACATACAAATAGACGCCTAACGAACACACTTGACGTCTGAAACGACGCTTAATTTTTCGCGCATTCGTTGTGAAGGATGTGGAATTCCTTCTGTATTGAATAATATGGTTTTAGGTGGAATGTTCACTCCTTTATGATGGTTTTGCTATTTTTATGCGTTGATATTCCTTATGTTTCGAAGTGTCTCGGCATATGTTTTCCCCTTTTTCATGTTTTCCTACATCTATTTAAAACATTTCTCGACTTAGTCTAGAAAATGTATGCCAATTTCCAACATAGTGAGGATGCTTTGATGTATTTTCGAACTTTCGAGTTCAAAACTGTCAATTACGAACTGAAACAGCTGCAATCGTCCCAAATTTTTGATTTTCGTCTGTTGGAACATATAATGGTTAACGGAACTATGACTGACTAACATCTGCGAAACTATGGTATTATAATACATGTTGAAAAATAATGTGGAAGATCCTTATAAGATATACGTGAGTCATTTGGTAACTCCTCTGGTTACTACTACTACTTATCTCCTAGTCCGTTGCTTTCTTGCATGAATGATTACGAAAATTTTGTAAAGTCATGTTGCTTTTATAATATGGTCAAAGCTGTACGTTATTTGGAGATTGCATATAAAGCAGTTAGAAAGGTAAATGTTCTGATGATGATTAGTGAATGATCGGATAAACCTAGTAATGGTTCATGTGACATGAAGTTTTAATACTATCAATTATGTATGTGAAGATTTCTTGTATATGCACCGCATATAGTTAATATGGTAATTACGGCTGATACATGCAATCGAGCAGTCGTAAACGTGCATATCTCGAATCTGAATCGAAGTAAATTGGATTCAGAGCGGCTAAAGACATAGAGGATTTATTTGGATTCAAGCCTGGAGTCGTAAGTGTCGATAAAGTCGACGCGATGTTGATTACCTGGATTCCCGTTGATCATCAACTAATTCGAGCGAGCACCAGTAAAACTTCCATTTTTCCCTATCACGCGCACGGGTAGTCCAGTGAATTCTGGGGATTCGTTGATCATCATAATCCCTTTCTAGGGCTTTGGTGAAGAGGTCAGACCATCGGGCTGGTGGTCTTCTTGCAGTGCGTTTGATGTCCAGTGGGATTCAATCACTTACAGTTCGTGTCCACCGGTCATCATCCATGCGCATCACGTGTCCGGCCCACCTAATTTTCGAAAGCTTGGATGTTGATATGGTGAGGAATTACCACAGGTGAAATATAATTGAAGTAACGGCAGCATCAAATATATGTTGTTCATGCATCTTAATATGCTGTACATGTCTGGATTTTATCAAGAAGCAATTTTTATAAACTTTGTTGATACGCCTGCGATTTTATGTTAGTATGGAACCATGAAATTTTCACCAAGATGTTAGTGACAATTGGGAATTTTATCCCCTAAATGTCGAAGTATTCTAGAAGTTACACTTTTAATTCATACTTTGAAGCCTAAATGCTTATGACTTCCTATTCTTCAATACGTCAGGAACATATGTTTATTCCTCCAGATGGTCTATTGGATTTGTATATTATACACGTGGAAGATCACGGTGCGGTTCAATTCGTATTTGAAGTTGACTCGAAATATTTCAATTAGGCGTGATACACTTCCAAATGAAGAGGAAGCAACTGATATAGACAATTCAATTACAATCTGCTCTGTAGTGCAAGCTGTAGTACAAGTCTCTGATGCCCTTAAGCTATCGTACGATAATAGTGATCTATAGTAGATTTATGAGTTCCTATCTACACTGTATTTTTGTAGCAACTACACATTTCATTAAAGATCTGTTAAATGTAACCAAAAATTTTTAATCTGCAGCAGTTGAGGAAATCGCTTTTATGGATTTTTCGATTTTTCCCTCCACATATGTCGTTTCATATGTTATTTATGGTTAATTTAGTTGAGATGTCGGGCGACTCAACCTTTCGACAGGAGATGCCTCCTCCAGGAGGCTACCGCAAATTCAACTTTGCCCGGACTTTCCCGAAATTAGTGTGGAGACGTACGTTTAATAGATACTTTTGAAAGTCTTTTTTCTTATCTTTTTGTTCCAGCGTTGTCCATAGCGCAGTATTTCTACTTTAGTTATTTCACTTTAATAGCGTACGATTTTAGCTGGCGTTGTTGTGGCCACAGCTTTCGGGGTAGCAGTTTATGGTAGCTTTGAAGGCATCAGGAAAAAAAAAGCCAATATGTGTGTGTTAATAATTCTCATCTTTATAGAAACTAGGAGTATTTGGATCAATAACCTTATTTATTTATTATATTGAGTTGATGCAAAAGTAATTGTGGTAACTTAGTGATAGTATTTTGTGTTTAACAATCTAATCATTTTAAAGAACCGAGAAGTTTGAAGACGTTGACATTAATAACGCTATGCAACCGTTTCTTACCGCAGAACGTGATCGATAGTATGTCCAATTTTTAACTTACTTCTAATGTCGTGCAATTAATTGTTTTCCCTTTAGTTGGTTGAAATTACTGAAAAAGAACAGGGACCTCGAGGATGAAATAATGAAAGATGTTCCTGGATGGAAAACTGGTAAGTTGTGATTCCAGACTTCGAGATCTACGTTACATTACTCGTTTTTTTTGTATCAAACACGAGGTTAACAATGCCATCAGCCAAACACTTCCACTACTCAAACAGAGAATGTTATCAAATTCATAGGAAAAGTTCACATTTGATATATTCACCGCTCTTGAATGCTTATATCGCTTAATTTTTTATACTTTATAAGTCAAGTTGAGACTAATCGCATGGAAATCACATGAATGGACATTGTACCTCGCTTACCAAACAACGCTCTTATATATTCTGTCGTATCACGTGTGATATCGAGACATTGCTCTTAACGATACATCATTGGAATCATGGAATATAACCAGGGTGCCGCAATGATTTCTAGTGCGATTCAAAGCAAGAGCAGGTCCAGATAAATTGGTCAGAATAATTGAAATCCCATCAAGCAATCTAAGACGTCAGTTAGTTGCAACCGCTCATATAACCGTCTCTGCAGAACTAAAAACTGTGATATGCCCGAACGGTAGGTAGGGTGATTGCACGAGCTCAGATAGATTAACTGGTCTGTTGCAAAGAGTGAAGGGGGAAAAAATATGAGCGGAATGGGTAGGCCACTCTGTGTCTGCATGAAAGAACACTTAGCATGAGTAATTAAGTCAAAATCAAATGCTTCAACAGGTATGCATAGTATTCTAATGCATGACGGAAAAAATTCCATAGTAGTCACCATAATCGCTCATGAACAGATCACAGCACGAATAATCATTGAGGCATTTTGTATAAATTCCATGAGCCCAATTATGAGTCGGGAAGAGGCGTCTCTCGAGATCACAACTGATATGACAGCGAATATAAGAGTATTGTTTTTATTGTTTGATAATTAAAGTACATTGTCCGATCATGTAATTTCCACGCGATTAGTTTCTACTCGACCTTAACTTTTGAAGGTGTCTATTTGGTTGGCGAAATCATGAATAATCAGACCTTTTGTCTTTGAAGAAGGCGATGTCGCCAAAACTCAACGCACTGCTTAAATAAAGAGCGCTTAACAACCTCGTGTTTGTTCATAAGGAAATGACGAGTTATTTACTTTCTAAATGCCAATCTTTGGATTTACTTTATCTTACATTTCGTATTTTCTTTTTCGTTCTTCTTTTCAGAACATCATAATGAGTAAGGATTAGTATTAGATAGACTAAACTATTCGGAGATTGTATTACTTATCGTCGTTTTTCGTTATTTCCATATTCATATAGTTAATATTATTATATATATTATTTTTATTATTTTTCCATAATGCTATATATAGCATTGTAAAGGGACATGGTACGGCGAACCAGTGTACTTCACGTTAGGAGATAAATGGTGGGACCCGGGTACTCGAGAGGTGGTTGCTACAGAATAAAAAATTTGCACAAGTCTTTTTTTATAGAATTTTAATTGTTGGTTTAGGTATTTGCACATTCAGAACCGTATCTTAAGGACATGGAGAATTACTGGCGTCATCATTCTGAATATTCAGCTCCTAAATTTTATGACAAGTGGATACCAAAATCCATTGCCAGATATATTTGGTAAAGTCAAACTTGCAGTAGTTTCATAATAAAAATAATACAATTTGACATAGTTCATACAGAAGTATTTGCTGTCAAGATGATCAAATACCAGTGAAGGACGTTTACTCGACAGAAAATATTTAATCGATTTGCTTATTGTTTTGCTATTATGAAGAATTCTTCATAGAAATATTGTATCCTCCATCCGCATTTTGTGTCACTTGAAAACTATCTGTTGACAAGCCAAAAGGTCGCAAGCAAACATCCCCTAAGAATTTACATTTAGCCGTGAAGAGAAAACAGTCCTATACACAAACCTAATTGCTTCAACTTTCCAATCATTTCATTCTTCATCTCCTCATTACGCATTGCAATCTTCTTGTTCAGCTCATCAATTTTCGCGGCATACTGTATCCTATCAGGAAACTGTTCCTAAAATAAGAAAGTTAAACTAGTAATAAAGTTCGATTCAAAATATAACCTTAAGCTTCTTATAGTCTTCCAAAGCACTAAGATATTTGTCTGGAATATTCGAATACGCAATAGCTCGTCGCTCCAACGCCTTTTCATTTAGTGAATTTGCCTTAAATATAGCTAGTGATTTGTCAGTTAAATACTGGACTAATCTACTGCATGCTTCAGTCGCTGCTTCTCCTGCTGCTTCCCATTGGGATTGCTTAATATATACAGCTGACAGATTGGAAAATAGAATAGCGCGAAGATGATTTGCATCCTGAGGGCAAATATCCAACGCTTCCTTTAAATGAAGATTGGATGTTGAGCGGTTAAAGACCTAACTGTAATCTAAATAGACCTTATACTTTTCACCAGCTATTGCCCACTCTCCTGCCCTGAATTCTGCATTGCCTTCTTCTTTGAGGCTTTCTACCTTTCCCATGCTTGGATCCTCACTCGCTTCATGAATAACTGACATGATGACTTGAAAAATATACGTTATGTGTGGTGAACAATAATTCATAGCGTCATGAAAACGTATCTAACTGCGCATACAGCTAATAGTTCGAAATGTTTACCTAGTCACGAGAAGTTTTATTAGCTTTTAGAAATAGTACTTTTAAAAATTGCTATAAGAGAAATTATGTTCGATAGTGGAGTTTATTTATATGCCTGTAAGAATGAACATTGACAACAGCAAAAATTCATAACAGTATTCAACGTAGAAATAACAACATCGCGAAAGATCATTGCGTACTCAAAGGAGGAAACAACGGTTCGAAGAAGCTGGTTCTTCTTGGATGCTTCTTATTTACAATGAACGGTTACTTCGATTCAAATAACAGCTATTATAAGTGCATTCATTCAAATAATTTTTCATACAGTTCTATATAATTAGTAACAAACTGTACAGCGAGGTCAGCCTTCATAAAATCAGGCAGATCATCATAATCACGGCGGTTTTCTTCCGGTAAAAAAATTGTCTTGGCTCCAACTCTACGAGCCTAAAACGATACGCATGTCATAGAGATGTGTTCTGTTAATTCAGAAAAAATTGCCTTCTTGCTTATTTAATGTTGTGAAAAGTGGTACTCATGTGTCATGTTTTATTTTCGTATCTCCATTCTTACGATGTAGATAACTTCACTTACTTCAAACACACCAGTTCTATTCATAAAAATTTCTGTGTGATGTAAAGCTTGATATGGCGAATCATTAAAAAAAAATATAGCTTTCTGTCATCATTAGAATAACATTAATAAGCAAACTTTGAACCGCACATTTTCATCATAAACTATGTCTATGAAAAAACAAAGATTCCATCAACTTAAAAAGCGTATGATCAAGATTTTATATTTTCTGCGACATCAGTATACAGAATTGCAAAAAAATGATTGGAAGTGAAACGCTTCAGATTGAAGATTGATAGATGAGTGTTTAAAAAAGTAATACTTCACAATGTACCATATGTTTTGAAGCAATCATGATAATTGGCTTTTCAGTAGATTTTATATGTAGAAATTTTTCTCAAAAAATGACGAATTGAAATAAAAAGCGAGGAAAGTACGAAAAGTAACTGTGTTCAGCGATTGCTTAGAAACAAAAGTGGCTCCATTTTCCCTTTCTATTAATTTGGTATAGTACAATATTTCACCAATTATTTTAGTCTAGTTACAACATTTCCTTTAATTTATTGCTAGAAGTGTTCTCCAAAATTTATCCAATCAGTAGACTTTTGCCTTTTGGTGAGGGTTACAGATCTCAAAGAGATTTTTGAAAAATTTTGCTTCAAATGACCTGATGACAAACTAGACGAAAAATGTGGTGAACTTGATGAAGTTGTATGTTATTAAAACAGTACTTCTAGATTGAAAAGTACCCGGAGGCAGACTATGCATAGCACCACGCTCTTCCAAAAGAATTTTCATATTTAAAAAATATATCAGAGGTTCAATAATTCCAAAAAAAAACGCAAACTTAAACTAAAATTCACAGAAAAGCAATTATTGGTAACACTGACAAAATTTCATAAACTAACCGCTATTACTTTTTCCTTATGCCACCAACAGGCAAAACTTTCCCAGTCAATGATATTTCTCCTGTCATAGCTAAATCTTGCCTCACTGGTTTATTTAAAGCAAGAGAAAGTAATGAAGAAACTATGGTCACACCAGCTGATGGTCCGTCTTTTGGAGTCGCTCCCTGTAAAACTGTAGAAAAATAAATGCTGTTATTTTTAAAAGTAAGCCAATAGGAAGTACCTCTGGCACATGAAGATGAATATGAGCTTTTTCAAAAAACTTGTTATCTGGTTCATCTTTCACAAGTATTCCTTTAGCAACAGTGAGAGCAGCACGAACACTCTCCTATATAATGAAAAGTGACTATATAAACACATATGCGATTTCGGAATAACGAAGGAATAGGATAGAAAAAGTAAAAACTAAATTGTCAAAAGCAAACTTTCATAACATCCCCAAGATTTCCAGTGATTTCTAAAGTTCCATCCTTATCGCTGGCATAATCAACAGGTCGTTTCAATACTGCTTCAATGTATAAAGCTGAGCCACCCATAGCGGTCCAAGCAAGCCCCATAGTGACCTAGTAAGACATCAAATATCTGTATGTTCTCATTAAAAAGATGATCACGAACACTTTCGAATTGTTACCGACAAATTTTCTTATAAATTACGAAACAAACATAATTATATTGTATCATCTTATATAACAACCGGACTCGGAGCTAATTGTACTTTTAACACCATTTGATAGTCACATATATAAAACACTGACATTTGCTAAATGTCATACATTTCCCTCAACTCACCCCAGGTGGAGTCCTTTCATACATTCGATCAGATGTAAACTTTGGCCTTCCTACGTACTTCTCCAAATTTCCGCTATCAACTACAATTGTTTGCGGTGCAGCACCAGGATTTTCGTCTGAATTTTCGGCTATTTCGAGCGCAGCTTTGCGAAAGACCTGCACAAACAAAGAACCTTGGTAATGAATTTATCCACAAATTAACACACTACTCACCCTGTCAATATGCTTCTGTAAATTCCGAACACCTGATTCTCGACAATAATATTTTATAATATTTTCCACTGCACTTTTATCAACGATTAATTGCTCTTCTGTCAGAGATCTACAAACGCATTTAGAAAAACTCCGAAATAAAAATCTAAAAATTGTAAAAACAACCATACGTTTCCTTACGAGCTTGCGGGATAAGATATTGTTGGGCGATTTCCACTTTCTCTTCAGCCAAATAACCACTTACATTTATCAATTCCATCCTATCTTTTAGAGGACCCGGTATCTGGTCTACTACATTTGCTGTGCAGATAAACAGCACTCTGAAAATTTCTTTGTAAATCTTAAAATATCTTACTTAATAGTGATGTATCGGTTGTTAAAAAAAAAGCGAATCATTCAGATTCAAATAAACTCAGATCTATGTGATATAAAAAACAAGAGCTAGATTATTTTATTATCGTTGACATGAGAGAACCTTGAAAGATCAACGGGTACATCGAGAAAATGATCATTGAAATTTGCATTTTGTTCGGGATCCAATAATTCAAGTAGAGCACTGGCTGGATCCCCATGATATCCAGCACCACCTATTTTGTCTACTTCATCAATTAAAACCAAAGGATTTTCTGTTCGGACCTAAATTGCTTTATCTGTAAGGCAAGTCACCTTCAGAGCTGTTTAGTAACAGCCACATAACAATTTCTTCATGCCCAAAAATAAATATACCAGACTTACCTTTTTCAAGCACTGTATCATCTTGCCGGGCATAGCACCCACATATGTTCTTCGGTGTCCTTTTATTTCAGCAACATCAGTCATTCCACCAACTGAGAACCGAAAGTACTAGAATAGGAACCTCTAAAAACCAAAGAACGGGAAAGTAATACATTAGTACAACCTCTCTATTCAATGCTTCGGCAATAGATTTAGCAATACTTGTTTTACCAGTTCCTGGAGGGCCATGCAAACAAAGAATCTTCCCACTCACATGCTTTCTGAAGAAACGCCGTATAGGAATTATTGTAGAAATACGAAGATCACCGAACTTACTTCAGAATACTAACTGCGATAAACTCTAAGATACGTTCCTTCACATCTTTCATACCGTAATGTCCTTGATCCAGTGCTAATTTTGCTTTTTGTAAGTCATTGTTTTCTTCTGATGTTATACCCCATGGCATGTTAGTCAACCAGTCGAGATAATTCCTAGACATATCTTCAAGATTTTTAGAATAATGAGATAATTTCAAAAAGTAACAATACAAATTCCATATGCTGGATAATTTGTTTTCTGTTACTAGACTGCTCTCATCCTTTTATCACTAAATCGTAATTGACCAATGTTTAGTTGTTTAATTGTTTAGAAACTCAAGAATACAGTTTTTCCTAATATTTTATGGAAATGTACAAGCAGAAGCGATTCTTACGTAGTTGCGAAGTATTCGAAGATGTATAGGAGTAGAAATAAAGAGTACAAAGTGTATGAAATGCGCATTGAACCATCTTAACAAGCTTGTAAAGATAAGAATGCTGCGTATTTAAGAGAATTGCTGTGATTCAAGCAATGTTTCTCTCATTGTGGAAAACAATCCATTTTGTAAGCCGTACCACAGAGCTCAAACGTTCAGGGAGATATTTTTCAGACTAGGTAAATAGATAGCAAAAACTATCAAGTCGTTAATAATAAACACTGTATATATCGCTTGAGCTCGTACAACTACTTAATATAAGTTTTCAGGTGTATCATTAGCTTGCTGTAATTATTACAGAAAAGTCAACTGCAACGCAAGTCGCAAACTGCTTGGTATCACCTTGTTACACTGAACTCGCTTGAATGTGGGTCGAGAAACTGCAGTTTTTGTTGCTCTTCTTTTATAACCTGCAATATGTTTCGATACCCACTATTTTAAGATTTCAAAAAAAAATACAGAAAAAAAACCTTCAAAGCGTATTCAGGAACCTTAAGGTCTTTAAGACGCTCTTCCATCTTATCAATAATTGTAGATTTATCATCTTTCTCTAGTCCTAATTCCCTTTTTATTATTTTTAACTGAAAAAACTGACATGACATTTAAGAACGTAGACAGGCAATAAGCTTGAAAACTTCAAAAACTAAATATACAGAAACTCCATGCCATTTCAAACCTGGTTTCAAAAGTATAACCTGTTCATTTAATAAATACTTTCTGTGCTGATCTTGAACTTTCTTCTCCACATCTTTACTTATATCGTACTTTAACTTCGCAACTGTTTTCTCTTTTTGGATGAGAACTAATGCAAGATCAAGACGTCTTGACACCTAAAAAGTGTTGGTGATAAAAAAACTTCTAGTAGCGCTGATTATTAGACTCACAGTAAGTTCTTCCATCATTTCCTGAAGTTCTTTTGTCTCCGCTGACTGCACTAATGTGGCAACCAAGTCACATAAGTATACAGGATTCTCTATTACATTTTGCGAAGGATGTAGGAGAAGATTAATTTGTTGACCGAATAGCGCACTATATTGAACAACATCACTGAAAACACTGAATGATATTTTTCTGGCCGTGAATGCTAGCCCTGAATTTACTGAAAAAGTATTGGCTCAACCCTTTTTAAGCTACATGTCTTTACGTCATGATAAATTCATATTGGGATAAGAATTAAAACTTATGCTATTGTACTAATTATGCTTGCTTTACAGATTGGAGTTTAACTGTAGATTGACGACTATGGTTTTCGTTGTATCCATATTCGATGCCTGCCAGCTGTTTATGTTACGCGTTTTGTCCAAACTTAAGTTTCAAATAGAAAACAAATCTTGGATAAAACATATCTCTTCCATTCGATTGAGGCAAAATTGAAAAATGGTGTACACCTATTTAATAAAGGCCGAATATATTAACTATTCCATAAAATGTTAGTTCATCAAAAACGACTCAGACTCTGAAGAAACTATGCCAGTTTCATACTTTCTTGATTTCGAATACAAATTGTATACTGACCGTATCGTCTGGACTACAGCTTGCATTTTTGCTTTTGTCTCGTTGTTCCTTTCAGCAGGTCGCGCAATAACATTATCAGTACGAGCTAACAAGATCGATGAGCGTTCGCTGGTCTGCGAAACAGGCTTTGATGATGGTGAACCCTAAATAACCCCACTTTGGCACTAGCAAAAAAACGAATGAGTGATTCCTCCAAACATATCACCTTTCTCCTAAGCCCAGCTCTACGTCCATTGAGAGTTTTATGAGGTTCCTCGGAGCCTCCATCTTCAACTGGCTCCAATAATCGTATCCTACATTCGAAAAAAATTGTGAACTTACTTATTATTACAATAGATTACCTTCTATGAGCACTAAGAACAAGCTCCAAAATTCTTCCGTGATCTCGCATTTCGATAATCTGGAAAAATTTTTTGAGTCATTTTAACAATACAGATAGAAATTTTGTTAGAGATCTAAAGCTACTTTCATATAATATGAATAATCAAGAATTCTGAGAGACCAATTAAAATTAGCACCTGGGCAAAGCACCCAACATTGTAAAGTTCAGATAACGATGCCACAACTTCCTCTTTGTTTCTACAAATGAAACTTTAAAAGCATTTCCTAGATTAATTTTGCAATCCTGAGCAAAATGAACTAAGAACATAGGTTGTTCTAAAACATGAATGCATAGCTACAACAACATATTATTATATCATCAATAATGGTACAACACATCAAACCATCCCATACTCATTAACATATTTTTATAAAGAAAGATACAAATACAGACTCGTCATCCTGTTTCACAAAAACTCCAACGTACGGCTGTTTCAACGCTACTCTGTTGCGAATAACATGCTTCAGTGCATCATCTTTGATTATCTAAACGTATACTTTATGAATATTCAATGAATATGAATTCTTGAGTAGAAACAAAAACTAATCATACATCAACTTTCTTTATAAAACCAGGAAATAATGGATAGCGATTTATAGCGATAATTGGCACAATTGGAAAAATATCAGGAACACTTATTGTACTCATCCCACCCTGCAATAATAACGAATCACATGGTATGCACATACGCATGGAAGATAATGCTCGGAATTTTGAATTACAATATCATTTCCTTCTACAATAGCAGTTTCCAAAGCTGCCGACTCCTCTTCTGATGCTGCTGGGCTATCATTTTCTCCATTTGCACTGAAACGGCATAAACAATGTGTTGACATGACACGTAATGTTTTTAAACCATACCTATTTGAGTAAAAGTAAGTCTGCTCTAAACGTGATGTAGATCTACGAAATACAATTTGTTTACGAACTAGTAACGCAGCTAGTGGCCTTATTGACGTCATTCGAAATGCGATCCGAACGCACAAGGCACTTGTGCGTAACATTCTCCTTGAGTAACTTCAGAATATGTTCGATTGTAGCTTTGCATTGAATGTAAAAAAAAGGTAGGCAATAAGTATGTCGCAACATCAATTTGAGTGAAACCAATCACCAGATACATCACACTTTTTTGTCAAAATTTATTCACCGTATAATAGTTTGCAGCGAAAAATAATAATGAACATATGGTAGGTCAAAAGAAACGATTATTTCGTCTTTTTCATTTCGTTACCGTTGGCCGCATCAATTGATTGCCACTGTAAAATGCGACACGTTAATGAAAACTAAAAAGTGAAGAAAAGGCTAGCTTACCACAATAGGATTTTTTCGGAAAAGAAATGGCCACGGAGGTAAGACGATAAGAGCAGATAAAGCAGCTCCAGATAATACGATATAAATAGCATGTGACAGTTGTTGAGTCGAATAGCCAACCAAAAAACCAATAATTCCGGCAAGCACAATGACGACCTGCAGTGGAAATCACTGTTCTTCATATCTAAAACCTAAGTCCTTTCACAGGAAAAAGGGAAAATGAGCAATTTTAGCACGTTCCAATTATGCTTCTAATGATACAGCCACAGTGTGTTAACATACCTGAAACGTTCTTTCAGCGGCTTTCTGACCTGGAAAATCTATATGGGTTGAGAAACGTCTTAGTGGTTCCGGTAACATTTGAATAATAGCATCCATTTCTTTGACGAAATATAATGTATCCACACGCTATGTTTTAGATAATCCCACTGTAAAGATTCCGCATAAAAATTACCATACAAATATAAATGTCAATGCACATTAGACTATAAAAGAAGAAATCGAAAGCATCTCAAACACAAACGGTCGAAAGAGTACGGTAGATAGCACAAAGCACAAAATTTGATTATATTCGTGAAAAAAAACATCTTCCTGCTTTTGTACAAGAATTCCACATAAGGACTCCCTCTTCCAAGTGAATTGAAAGCATTCTGAGCCGTGAAATTTACGAAGTAAAAACGTATAATTTTATGTCAATAAATATGTTCAGATTGCGGACTCGTCGATCCCACGCCACATTTTTGTTGATTTGAACGTTCACGTAGTCACATAACTGTATCATACTAGGCATTATGGATTTGAGTATTGCCTATTTTTGACCACGATGCCGACATATTTATAATATTTCGTAGTATACTTATTTATTTTCTACCATCTCTAACAGATTATAATGGCCTCTAATGATGATAAATTTATCGTAAAACTTCGAGCCCTCCTGGAGTCATTTCATCATTTCCAACCTTATTCATAGTCGCTTCCTTTTTGTGTTTGCTTGCGTAATATAGAATTGATCTTTACGATTCCGTTATCTCAAGACTTCTCACAGAAGCAATATTTATCATAATGATTGTGCTAAAATAATTGATCATCGAAACTAATTTTTTTGGTAGACCGCTATGAATGGAGAGATTGAGTTACAATATTTGAGGTGCTTCATACAGAATCGGTTTCTTCGTTAACTCGTTCTAGAAGAGACTTTCAATTGCATCACCGTAATTTTTATTCAATGAAAACTTACGGTGAGTTAAACGAATTCTACATATTTTCGATTCTTCTTTGATATTTTTTCGATTAAGAATACTCATACGACCCGTAAATTTTTATCACTCTTTTAAATTTGTGATTTATAGTAAAAAATTTCGAACTTGATATGGTATGTTGAGTTTCTGTATTTTTTGTCTTTGTCATCGTCATCGTTCGACCAAAGGACTTTCAAAATACTACTGGAACATTCTGTTTTTTCTCAATTTCATAGCGTTTCATTTTTACAAAGGATCTGAAGATAGTGTAGCTTTCAGGCATCTCTAATCCAATAATTTCTCATTTATAGTTAGTCTTGCATTTCCACTACAAATTTGGGACGGATTATATATATATATATATATGTATAATATGCAAAAAGTGCTGTACAAGGTTTATGTTTGCCTTCCTTTTTAAAATTTTTCATCATCAGATAATGAATCTTCGTCTTGAACTATTTTTTTTTGAACTCCGTTTTCTGCGTTACCGCATTACTCGTCCACTATATTCTGGCGATTTTTAATCTATTCGCATTTTTATCTTTCATTCACGTAAATCATTCACGAGTCGCATATAAATCGCTGTAATAATTCCTATATATAAACATTATGCTTAATATCGAAGTTTACTTCATAGTTTGCAGCAATGAAAAATATCTTATGTTGTGGGGTTAAGTGGAATGAATACCAGTAACAACCAAACAGCCTGCTCACGTCATTTAAGAGGCTCATAACAATTTCGCGAAAAGAGTTTGAATGAATCTTTGAGTTTAAGTTATCCGCGTTTTGCAGTATGCCTTGCAAAGCAAGTAGTGGATGGTCGCCCTCATGAATATTTATTCACGTATGTCATTGACCTGTGGTAATCGAAATGCAATACCTCGTATGAAACGAACTTACCACGTGACGCACTCGCTCAAAACAGAGTTTGATGAGATATAGTTAGCGCAATACACGGAATAAGTCCATTTAACCGAGATCAATATTGATGGTATATTATTATTAAGCACTAACTTAGGTTTCAGTACCACCAAAATGATGTTTTCCGTAATGCTGTGTTATTTTAATATAAAATTCCTTTTATTACGCATTAGTCTCTTTGAAAAATAGGGTACAAATTATTTTATGAAATTTCTCATTTACAAACATTTAGCTTAAAATGGTGCTTTATTGTTGGGATAATTTTTTCTTATAGATTTTTCTAATTTAGAAATTGCTGCTTCGTCTGATACATCTACACCTTTTACTCGTGCTGTATTGTCAACTAGATCGCGGTGCATCTTCGTAGCTAATCCATTAAAAGTTTATTCTTTGAGTAAAGTAGAAAGTGAGGTATGCTCTTCAGCTGGAAGTTACATTGCTCTTCCACTGTCATCAATCTTGTTTTGTTCAGACCCCTCATATACCTATTAGTTGCCACGTGGATTGCCTTCGTTTAAATGCTGATGAAAGGAACATTGCTATTGCTTCTAATGATGTTATTAAACTTATTGACTTGTGTAGAGGTAATTTTTCAATACAACGATGCTATGAGTGCTTTACATCGGATTGATTCTTCTCAGGACATGAAATACGTAATTTATCTGGTCATTCATTAACAGTGCAAGCGCTAACGCCACGTTGGAGTAGTGTATATTCATGGGTAAGTCGAATGTTAAAACAATCCTTTCAATTAATATTTGCGAATGTGTATAGCGTTATGGAAGTTTTTTGTCATGCTTTTTGAATTACTGATTTGGTTTTTGTAGGTTTCCGGATCCTTAGACTCATCTTGGATAGTGTGGGACAGTCGTTCACATCCTGCTAATCTTTTACAAGGTAGAACCACAGGACCAGTTCGATGTGTCGAAGTAAGTATTTTGAAAGTTAACTGTATTTGTTATGTAATTGTTCGATTATTTATAAAGATGAGTCCTGATGATATCATACTAGCCGTGGGAACCGACTCTTCACTTCAGCTCTACGATATTAGAATGCGCTGCTGCCTTAAACAGTTTCATTCATCCGTGCGTTGTTGATAATAGTTGAATTTCTTATTTTCAGATGAACTATAAAAAATCTATTCAGACTTTTGGTGCAGCATTCCATCCTTCGCAGAGAATGATTGCCACCTACGGTTTAGAAAAAGTTGTTCGATTCTGGTGTTTAGACGAGCTCATGTCAGTTGCAATGTCGGATGTATTCCCAACCGAGATTCAATGCGCAAAATTTGCTAATGTTTCGTCTTGTAAGTTTTTTCAACTATTGTAGAAATATAGAAACTTAATAATAAAAGAGTTCTGTTATATCTCCGATGGGACATCGTTTTGATTTCATATTTATAAAACTTCATATAATAAGACTTAGTGTGTTTAGTGTATGTTTGAAGTCATTTTGGTAAGTAACATTGGGTCCTGCTATAAATGTACTGAAGGTTCAGCTCCTTTTAACTTCATGATGTATATTCATTTGTTGAAAATGATCTATCCTGAGGATTTTTCGCCATGATGATTATACGCCATGAAAAATGTGCCTCTCTGGTTGGCCTTTGTTTACATATTGTGTTTATTCTAGCGATTTTCCCACTTGCTACTAATTAAAGCAAATATTGTTATTCTCATTTTCGTCGAATATGAAACATCTACAGTGTTGTATAGAATCATGTTGTGCATTTTATTATTGAAATTGCGGTGGCAACATACATCCTACTAATAGGTCCACTACTATTTCCAAAAAAAAAGAGCTTGAAAGAGGATAAATTTCGTCAATGGTGTTTACCGCAAAATTGTATTAAATGAAGTCGTTAGATTGGAATAGGAAAGATGTTTGTAGAAATTATTATTCAGTTTCCGTTGTCAGTGATACTTTTTTATTTTTGATGAGCAAAAAAGAGGATCTCAATGCAATCTTATATTCAAAGAATTAGTTTATTTAATGAACAAAGCTGTCTTATGCTTCTTTTTTTGCATCTGGTCTTCTGATCTCATCTATGGCCACTTGTTGGGAGATTCTATGTAAAGAATAAGAAATAGTCTTCATAGCGTGTCGTGGACGTATTCGTTTGTTTTGTCTTACATTTGGTTGAATCCGAGATTTTATTGCTTCTAAGTTGAGTTGTGTTTCTGGCAGACAACATTAATCATACATTTACTCATTCAAACAAGACTTACATTTTTAATTAGTGGGTGTTCTTTGATATTCTTTCAATCTGTTTTTAAGATGGAGATCCAGTCTTAGTGGCTTCTACGGACCACGTTATGAAAACACTAACTAGTGAACCATGTGAAACTTTAGCAACAAACAACATTGGAGAAAGTCGCAAGGTGATACTTTTTTCTAATTTACACATTTTTTATGTAGCAATTTTTTCTGTATGTTCCAGGTATTGAACCTTAACGTGTTGGCCGATAATGTAGGCGTTGTTTGTACAGATTCTAGTGCTGCTCTTTCCTATTCGGTCTTCTCCATGGAAGTACTAGCTACAAATATATCAAATTTGAAAGTGTTTAGTGTTTGTTTATTCTTTGTTTTAGGAACTTCTACAAGGCTCAGCAAAGTCTAGTGAATTTTCTGACACGGATGAGTCTATATCAGATGAAGTGGCTTCAATAACTTTGCGTGAAAATTCACCCTCTACTGAATTGTTAACGGCTGCAACGCTTTCTACTTCTACTCCGATACATATTTCGTCTTCTGACGGCGTATGATCTTTTCTGTGTGACTCCTAATTCTCAATTTATACGGATATCTTTTTTACAGCGAATTAACCATTCTTTGAACGGAAGCAATCTGTTTAACACTTCTGCTCGCTCTTCTTCAACCGATGGAGCAAATTCAACTCGTCGATTTCATCTCCTCAAAGGAAAAATAACGAGGTGAATAATAGATCTAGGTTGTTGTGTCGTTAATGTTAAGCAATGGTTGCAATGCTAACTGTGAATATGCTTTTGGACTATGAATACGTTGCTGCCATCAACTGAGTGTTGCCATGGTTCCTATTCCGCTTCCAGAGTGCAAATCGTGATTGGTGCGCCGTGACCATAACCAATTGATTCCTCATAAATTATAAAAAAAGTAATTGGACAATAAATGGTTTGCAAAACGATTATGGCTGAGGATACATTTAATTTCAAATAAGAAGTTGTCACTTGATCTCAAAATGAGTATGTTTATGTTTTCTAAAGTGTCTGTTGTCCAGTTACTGCAGAAGTTACTAACCAGATTGCCGTGTAACTACCAATTACTTTGAGGTGGCATAAACAACTTCTACGGACACAGTTTTTTTTATTTCTTCTATTAAAAATGTTTTAAAATGTCAACGATGTTTTTTCGGATTTTAGGAAAAGTTCTCTCCAGGTTTTCCAGTTTTGATTTCCTATATTAATATGCTATTTGAGCTATGTTCATACCTTGGTATTCTTTTTTTAAATAATCTAAAAGTTTTCAGACGAGCGGATTCGCAAAGAAGTTTGATTAATCGTCCTCGCAGCCCTTCAATGTCATTCGCTGAAACTCACTCTCATCAGCATGACCTGAAGTAATATAACGTTTTCTTTTATTTGTTCAAAGTATTGTTACCATTTGAATACCTTTTGCTTGAAAATATACGGTTATGTTCTCGTTAATAATACTTAATATTTTGGAGAATGGGCTAATCAGGAAGTAGTTTTGTTTTGTTTGTTTTTTTTTAGTTGTTTGTTTTTAGTTTAATATCGAACTGAAGGGCAATTATAGTGATAAAAGTAATTAAAGCAGGTAACAAGGTGTTTCCATTATAGTCATTTATACAGTGTTATTTAGGACGCAACAATCATCTTCGTCTCGTCTAATTTGCCGCAGCGTCTCACCGTCAAATGGTTTAGTTATCAAAGATTTTTCAGTGACAACGCAGAAATTTATTGAAAAAATAACTCGTTTAGGTACGTATGCAAAGTCTCGCCGAGATTTATTTCGGTCAGTTCCTTCGGATTGCCGTTCAATTAATTCTTCGAATTCCGGAGATAAAAGCACTCTACGGCAAAGAAAAGTAGGTTTTATAGAAATTAAGGCTGAATTTTTAAGAAATCCCTTTTGGTTTAGGTTTCTTCATCTGGATTATCTGTGAATGATTTTGTTGCGAAAATAGAGAAGGAACATTATATGGTAGTTATGCAAGCCGAAAAAACAGCCCTAGGTTAGTTTTTATATCATAACGACTAATAAATTTTTTACCAGGTTCAAAGTTATTATAAGGACTTTCATGAATGTGGGATGTTCCACAGTTTTTTACTCATTTTTCTATTAGCTATAAGTTATAATGATAAGTTATAAATGTCCCGCGTTTCTTAACTAATGTGATTGAGTCTGGTTCTGATTCCGAAATGTGTGTTATATGAGTTCAGTTATTTGTTGTTGATTGAACGATAAACAACGTGACGATTGTTTAGATAAAATCGGCTGTGTATTGGATAATAAATCCGAAATTTTAGGGATGTAATCATATTGTTATCATAATTTGTTGTCGTTTTTATGCCATTACATATTGTTTTGCTGCTGACATGATAAAGACTAAAATTGATGATTGTAGGGTTGCAGCAGCTTAATGCTTCCCTTAAACACGGAGGGATTTCTGCTATGCTGAAGGACGGATTGTTTGGTGACGAACTAGCTATAAGTGCAATGTTAAAAATACTGAATGAAAAGAAACGATGGGACATCAATATTTGTAATGCTTATCTTCCTAAGTTGAAAGGTTTGTTAACTGGATATTGTTGTATCAAATTTGTGAAAAGAAAGAAATTCAATTATAAAACCTGCAACAAACAAAGCAGACTAGTCTGTTATAGAGTTTCTGGAAGACACAACACTACCCGAAGCGTGTCGACAAGCGGCACTGTCCTCATTACAGTGCATTGCTACTGGTCTATTGGATGCACTTAAAAGTTGTTCTCGAGCACCACCATGTACGATTGGTGTTGATGTTGCTGCTGAAGACCGAAAACAAAAAGCAGAAAATTGCATAAAGGTGATATCTGGTGATATTGCGCGTTTTTCTAAAAATTTTTGGTACTTCTTTAGGAGCTACGCGATCTTAGAGACAGACGCGATCAGTTCTATCGAAGGCTTTCACAGGACGATGTTTATAGACTAGATGCTATCATAGCTTTTTTGAAAGGTTTATAACTTACTAATTGTATAGCTCTACAGAGTTCTTATTACACAGTCCTACGCAATCGAAATTGCTTTAACTGTAATGTTTGATCTCTCATGCGAACATGCTTTTCCACACTGAATAGCATTTGTTATCTTATACTTCGTGTTCTCACTCTTAGATAGAATCATGGATTCTTATCTTGTATATCGGGTCAATGTGCTTTATGCTAATCTGTGATATAAATTTAGAACATTCATGTTTGTGCTAATGATTTTCTTCTTTTGAAAAGTGAAATGTAGGAATACTGTGAAATCTTGGGTTTGTCTATAATTATATGTTACAACACTTCTGCCATGCCAGCCCTGCCAATCAATGCAAGACCCTTGGCACTGGCTTTTCATTGTAGTAAAAGATGCACATGCGGATTTCTTGTCGGTTTCTGATAAGATTTTGTATACTGATTGTCCTAATTACACTTTATTCTAGAAATAATACTATAGAATCGAAAACAAAAAGTAAGGCAACAATGTTGAAGCACGTGAAATACTAGTATTACCTTTCTTACATTCATGCATCTGCAGACAGAAATTCTCATGCTCCAACTTGGAAATAGGAAGTATAAAGTAAGACTTATCATGTCGGAAGTTGACAACAGTTACGAAAGCTGAGAACGATTTGATTGCGATCACAGTATGAGAGACACGATTGCTCTACTTTTCATAAATGTATATGCTACATTCTAAGATATAGGAGCTATGCGTTTGCGACAACTTAGTTATAACAATGCATAAGTAGTAACCACAGCTATAATTTAGCAAACATTAACTAGGTTATAAAAGTAATTACTAGATAATAGTGATAAATACACGAAGATTGCAACGGATGATGACTAATGAACGCCAAAAACAAGAAATAAGATGAAGAATTTCAGAAGTCAATGTTCTTAAAGGTTCTTAGTAGGTGAACAGTACGCTGAAGAAAAAGTAGAACTTTGACAGCAGAATAATATGATTCAAAAGAACATCATGAAATAATAGGAAGGAAGCTACATTGGAAGTAAGTACTCAATAACTCGAACAATATAACTATCGCTTTCCTTTCTTTCCACTGGGGAAAGCCGTCGGAAGTAACGAATTCTGGGTAGCGGCGAAATGGATTCGAATTGGGTCGAGAAATCTGTAATTCAAAAGCAGGCATTGAAATTACATTAGCACAATTGCATGATATGAGATTTCTCAATAGCGTCACTTCTTAAAATTGATAATAATAATGATAACGCTAATAATAATAATAATAATGACAGCGCTTGATTAACAATAAAAGACGGACTCATTTATGAATCGAACCAAAGCGTTTTTTAGATCGCCTGGATGGAGAGGTAAAGTTGGATTGGAGCCACAAACAAATTCATGTTCCAGTTCTTCGTATGACATTATATTTATGTCACCACCATTCTCAACACTTCTAGTGATGTGAAAAGCTAAAAATTTACTAGCAATGTCTGGATAGTTCAGATGTTTGTGTCTATGTAGAAATCGTTCTCATAAAACACAAAGTATTATGAGAGCAAGATTTCTCACCACAAAAATAAATTTAAGTACCTGCACCGGATAGAAGAGGAAAAACTAGCTGCTTAGCTAATAACATTGCTACGTTCCCCTCCAAATTTCGTGGTTCACAAAAGGATCTTGAATGAATGTTATTCGAAGCTTTGCTTAAGGAATCGTATGGACCTCAATAGAATCGAGGTAAGGTTTACCTGGCCAATTTCGTCTTAATTTGCTTTGGCGTGTCGAATGGATCTAGTAAGAAGTCAGGAGCTGAACAAGCCATCTTCTTACCATCACACCCAGGGAGTACAGAAAACGAAAGCTGCGTAGGAGGGTCAATTCCCAAGCATGACCACAGCTGAATAAGTGCAATTGAACGATAAATTCGAGAAATCTTAGAAACTACTCATAAAAAGGAACCTTAGTGGCAATATTTGCAATTGGGATGGAATCATCTCCAATTAGAGAAAGGTCTGTCTTTAGAACTTGATGATTGAGAGCGTAAAACAAAGGAATCAAGTTACCGGCTAATGTAGTACCTATAATTGAATTTTAGTCCATATTTGATTTAATCAAAAATAAAACTTACAAACAAGGTACCTCAAGAAAGATATGACTCAAAATGTGTGAAGTTTATTACCTTACAAAAACAAATCTTTGAAATATAATAGATAATATATGCACCTTCGCAAACTGTTGTCTCGTCTCGAGTTATTACAGAAGCCATCTTGTACATGGTAAGCACGTAATCCCTCAAATAATAGTATACAAATAACTTTTGAATACTATAGATGATTAAATAAAAGTAAACGGTAAAGGCTACAAATACCTAGAAAAAATTAAGGCAGAGTCTGTTGCTTTCATTGCTTTCACTTTCTCACTTAATCCTAGCATACTGATGAATACAGAACAAACTTGAAAAAAGTATTCGCTACGAGCCTCACGAACATTCCAACTGACCTAGGAACAATTCATAATACGAGATTTGAATAATAATAACTGCTGTGATAATAAAGAATAGAACCTTCTCGTTGTCAAGAAACGCTTCTATGTCAGATATAAAAATTATCCCGTCAATGTCGATTCCTTGACTGATTATAGACTGAAATTAAACATAAATTATCCTCATCGGTATCTATTCTTCAAGAATTTACTATAAACACGACAAGAAATAATCAGACAGGCCACAAGGTAACGTTGACATTTATTACATTTTTGACATTTATCTACTCCTGCAAGATACGTCCACGCATTTTTCTTCAACGTCATAAAGTAAAAGTTTTTATAATGCGATTTTGCATTATACTGCATACTAAACTCAATGACTTGATCTGGGCATCCTCTTTCAATTCATGGCTGCTTGTCTTTTTAGGCCCTATTCTATTGGTTTACTCCTAGCCGGACGAATGGTGGGCTTGGTATACTGGTGGGTATAGACCTGGAGACGGACGCCAACATGTGTATACTCGTTGGAGTCTGAGTACAACAGCTTTACCTCTCACGATTGCACTACGTTTCCCTATACCACTAAATTTCCAAACAATATGGACGATGTAGAACAAAACTACCTTCATTTTCAACAAGCCCATAAGAAATCCCAGATGAAAGCGACCTTTAGGATGGATAATGAATGTAATACGAAGACGTCGTCCTTTAGTTATGCATGATCGTAAGGCTTGATCATTCCCATTAATCACCTGAAGTTAAGCATCTGCATTAAATTATAAAAAAGGTAAATCTTCAAAATCATTAAAATGTAAAAATATACGCCTAAACAAACATTTCACTACACATGATTCAGGTTAAATTAAAAGCTTGTAGTTTGTAGGGCAATGCAACAAATGCTAAATGTATCAAATATCTATATCAAAGGTGATAAACTGAACCAAAAATGTTTCTAATTAACATAAATTACTCATAAATTACCTTGTCACTGCGTACTATTTGGTCAATTAAATTGCGCTGCTCATCACTGATATGTATTTTCTGTTCAACACTAAGTCCAACTATATTTTCGCTTGCTTGCTCGTATCCCTTTTCTAATGCCTCTCGGACAATGTCAGACTTGCAGTATTCTTGTACCTGTGAATAGATAATTGACATATCGAAAAACAGTTTGACGTGAAAATATTCTGTCCAAATAAAAACCATCATTATGAATTCATAAACTTGTAGCCCAATCAATAATACAACAATTACCTTCGAAAGTAATTCGCTGAGGAATTCAATAAGGACACATTTCAAATCGTCCGCTGACAAATCACCATTTAAAAAAGAATGCTTGAGATCCTCGTACGTAAAAAACTCTCTGAACTAAGTATGCAAAATATGACTTAAGCGTTGATTATCTGTATACTTACATATTAGCAACAACTAATGACCCGGGACTAATGATAGGAAAAAGAACAAAGTTGAAAAATGCTAAAATCCCATTATCATTTTCTTGTCGAATGCAAACAGCACTTTGTATTTTCCGTTCAACAACTTCTCGACTATCTAGCAGATCGATTTTGGAGTCGAGTTCCGAACTAAAAACAACATAAAAATAATGACTGTAATAGACCAGCATAAAAGTTTGTGCAAATAAGTGGTAGAGAAAAAAGGTAATAACAAAAGGAGTTTGAATAGTAAACATTAACCTGCTCATTTTAGAGCCAGTTAGACCTGGCACCATCGGATTCATTAAATGCCAACGCTTGCCAAGTTTCAATTTTGGTAGCTGTTCTTCCGCCAAGATAAAAATCTTGCGTTGATCTACACCTCCAAACTGACCATCTACCTAGTGCTGAGACTTTTAAATATGAAAAACATATAATTTGACTTACTCAAGATGTTGCCAGAAGTTTGTTGCCAGATTATCAACAATAAACAATAAATTCATAGAATGTAATGAAGGAAAAGATCTGACAAGGGTCGGAAAAAACGAGAAAAATTGTGAATTAGCGACAACCTTGAGGTACTGTTCGTCGAGGGCTTGTAATAGAGGATAAAGAAGACCAGATAGCAAAGGAGATTCTACCTGCAAATGCATTTTAAAACAATGCTTATAAAGGACATAAAGAATCCTCTCCATTACATACACTTACTAATATAAATCGCACTAACCTGCTTCACAACCTCAGCTCCGGCTCGCAGAGCATCTCGCTGAGAAACATGTCCGCATAAACGTAATAAATCAAAGGTGTATTCCCTTAATATACGAAATGAGCTAAAGAATGGAATAAAAACGTAGTCCTTATCTAAAGGTATATCGTCATATAATTAAATAATGTCGAAGTAATTCGAATGCCTACTTTGACAATTGGTAAGTGGTTCCTCGTACGAAATGAAGCTGATCAACTGGTACATCAAGAGACATAAGAAGAGCCTTTATAACGCTCTCATAATATATGACCCTATTTTCGAGCTGCTCCCAAGTGCTTTTCATGTTGTCAAGAAAAGCATGTAAGTCCGCAAACAAAATAGTGACATAAAATGCACAAATAAGTACAAAACATTCTGAAAAAATTTAAAAAAAGCATATACCTTTAAACCAGCCTGTAAGAAGTCGGCAATTTTTCGTATTGGAACAAAGTAACCAACATGAGGTTTTCCTGTGGTTGCAGTACCCCAGTACACATGGATACTTTTCCCATAGGTTTCAAGTTGTTTTTCCAATTTATCAACACCAAGAGCCTCCTTGAAAATATCATGACGATTACTATTTTAAATATAATGCACAAAAACACGATATCACGTGCTTGAAGGTTCCTTAGAATCAAATTCCTCCGCGAAGTTGCCTCACCTATGGACCTCTCAACATTTAATGTGTCACCCATATGAATCTGAAAAAAGAGACATCACACCTACTTCACTAAATAAAAAATTCAGCATATTTCAACGCATCGTTTTGGCGTTAATCAATCACTGCTGCAGAATTCGCATACGTATTCTTACTCAACGTTATATCGTGGTGATTGAATGCAAGCCTGATCTACGCAATGGCCTGAGTTGACTACTCTTCACCATGTCAGTGCTGTTTATCTCACTTGGATTTCTTAAGAAAATTACATATCAACCCCGGAGTGATAGCCAGTTCGATAGGTTTGTATGCGGTGACGAACTTGATTCGGGCCTCTGTATCACTGCACTACGCAGCATTAAATACTGCCTACTGATTTCACGTGAGTTAAGCGACGTACGTAGCATCCCATTATAGCACACTACTCCGTATACGGTACTTGTTGAAAACAGATTTTGGTCTATTTTAGTTAAAATACGCTTTGTAAAGGTAGAATTTGGTCGTGTTTATAATTATTAATATAAAGATGTGACGTCATTTCGCAGGTTGTTTCCCCGGATTTTTTTTGTAGAGAATTCATGCATTCTTCACTTGATACTACTTCTTCCCTGAAGTGGATTTGTTGTACTGGATTTCTAATTACTAAGATAGTTTTCAGCTTATCAACTACTTTATTATGTTGATAGTGAAATATGAAATGTTGTACTTGATGTTTAAATGATATAAATATGTATAAACTTGATGTATATAATGTTACGTATCATTTCAATTAATAAAACGAACTGCAAGAAAGAAAACACTTACATATAAAAACAGCTAACAGTTCACTGAGCTGTTTTAATCGTAGTTGACAATTCAACAATGTAAAAATACTGTAAATGTATGACCACAATTGGCCACAGCGCACTAATGAGCGACAGTCCACGAAATACCTCTATTTTACCAAAAAGTGCGCTTGTATTGTTGACGATTTCAGCTTTGATAGCAGATCTGTATTAACTCATTTTTATCTCAAAACCAGAAAATTAGGCAGACTCATCAACTCAAACACTTAAATGACTTTCAAAACATGTGTCACCTGTTGTTAAAATGTGAATATTTGATAAGATATGATAAACTTAGACGTTGATCAATCCCCATGATATTCTTCTTTATCGTGATAGTGGTGACCAAGTGTAAGGAAGATTTTTAAAATGGTTTAAGGTGGCTAATCTTTATCAGCTCACTGCTTCTCACTTTATTTTGGTATTAATGCCATATCATCAGAAAAACGCAGAGCAGAGTTGAACTATTTACGTACCACTGCGGCACTACTGTACCATACGCTCTCACGGTTATTATTATGCATTATCGCACTCCTAGATACTAGTTTCGTGGTAACTCGAAGACCAACAGCGACTTTGGGACATACCGACAAGCTGTCTATGAACAACATTTAGCCGCCACGAGTTTATCAAAATAATTGAGAAAGCAACAACAAGAATCAGTGAAAGCGATGGGCTTCATTCTCCTAAGAGAGTCCTTAATACTTCGACGTCGGATAGGATGAAGGGCACAGCTGGAATGTCAATGCTAAGCTAAGCTGTCTAAACGTGAACGGATTAAGGTGAAGATCTGTATAAACAGTCAGTGTGTGATGAATAGATATCATTATATAAATAATACTATTGTACTGCATAGAAAATCAATTGTATTATATATTATTTAATTAGACTATATATGATATAATCAAATACACTGTACTATATAATATAATACTGACTTTATAATAGTTATATCATGTATGATACATCAAAAGCTTCTTCTACTGCAATAGAATCTTTTGCATGCATACACCTATGCATAATTGTATACATATATATGCATATGTATGTGTCTATGTATGTATATATGTAAGTAGTATGTATGTAGGTAATGTATATAATGTAAGAATTTATGTGTATATGTCTGTCTGTATGTCTGTATGTATGTATGTATGTACTGTACATATGTGTATAGTATTGACGTAGTAGTAGTATAGTTACTGGTAAATCGTATTAAGTTTAGTTAAAAGTGTTACCGGATAAATAAA
>KN716157.1:630753-644766 GCA_000816705.1 Dictyocaulus viviparus | reverse complement strand
TAATACCATTGCAAAAATGCCACTGCAAAGAATGCAGTTAATAAATAAAAATTACGAATATGACTTTCAATTAGTTCCATCTTTTTCAGGAACATTTGTAGAAATCTAAAACGTAGAAGTTTTTTGTGTTGGTGGAGTTGATTAACAACGACAGAACACAAAACGGTAAGGTAATTTGATGGAGAAAGCCATTGGTATGATCTATCGTTTTGTGTAGGCGTATTGGTCTTCATTATTTCATGAGGTGTTTGAATTGGTGTGGTTTAAAGAATGACTCGATAGGACCTGCCATTTGCCAAGTCAGTGCTGTTTGATCGGCCAGATATCTCTGATGACAATTTACCAACTTTTAAAGGAAGGAAGGCTTGGTTTTTTGCTTGAACTCGAACCGAGGCATACTGTACCCAAACAAGTGCCTCACTCGAACATAGGTATACTGTATTGAGGCATACGTCTTACTGTGGCCCCTCCTACTACTGCACTTAGTGAAATTATATTTTGAATGATGTCATTGGTTAATTTTTATTCATAATTGAACGTATGTTTTTAGTTTGTTTGTAACGTTAAAGATATTTTGGAACAAAATGTTCTTCTACAATTGGAAAGTTATCGAATAAGGAGACATTAAGAAGCACACAAACATCAACATGACAACGTTACAAGACATTTCAACAGTCAGAAGCATAACAAAACAAAATTTGTTTCAGATTTATTGGTGATCTCTTGATTTCCCTCAATATTTTCTCGTTTAATTCGATGTGAAACGAAAGTGAAAAGAAAAAATATAGCATGCGGGTTGAATTCGGCCTGATTTATTATTTAGTTATTGAATTTTTCAAGAATTACGTTGATTTTTGACTGCTTCATTCGTAACGGCTGCTGTTCTTCTCCTAACTTAAAAGCTGAAGTCTTTAAAATTTAGTGCATAATTATTGTTAGTATCAAGTTCTTGTGAAGTGCTCTAGAACTATTAACAAGGAATGAGGTTCGATTCTTCAACAAGCTTTTCAATCGATGACACCCTCGAATGAAACCCACACGACGACGTCCACCGTTATCCATAGAGTGATATCAAGCAGTACTTTGTCCTACTGAGTTTATACTTGATTTTGTTGTTTGATGCTATTTTTTGAGGTTGAATTTGTATGTAGAGAGAAAATTTTGTATAAATTGAATTGTTAGGTTGTTGAACGAGGGAAAAAGGTGCTATGGAGTCAAGCTGTTGATATGCGAAATCCGATTCTCATTTTCACGATGGCGTTGGCACTTTTACGTCACTGACGGCAAAATATTCTAAATAAAAACGCCGTACGAGATTTGAAAACCACAGAAAAAAAAAAGAAAACTGCTTACTGCTGCTTTTCGTTCAATTCGTTAATGCCTTCAAAAATTTTTATGACGTCGATTGTTACAACAAAAAAGCTATCAAATTATTCGTATAGAAATTCAATAAATAAACTATTTGAGGTAATGATGCAAGAGTAAACAAAGTAAACAAATGTCAATATGTGTCACTTTGACATCAAACTCTGATGTGGTAATATGCATAAGCAAAAGCATAATATTTAAATTCACATATAATAGTTAGTAAGATGAAAAAAAAAACAGCTCTATTAATTGTCTCCTCTTCTACAAGAGCGGTTCAGTTTGAATTGAGCAGATTTTCTTTACTCTAAAAAGTTTTCATTATGTGATTTTGAATATTTAATAGGTTTAGTCATTATTATATTTCAATTATTGTTTTTTTTTTCTGCCATTGGCTTCTACCTCATAGTATTTTTGACACATTAGAGAACTCCTATATAGCAAAGGAAAAAAAATCACTGATTTTTCTAAATACTATTTGAATCTTATGCAGCTGATAAATGTAATTAGTGTTTGAAGCATTGTAATGCTTGTTGCTTTTGTTGTGTACATTTTAAATTCATCAAAACGTGACAAGCATTATGAAGCTTTCGAAACGACCTCCTCCTCAGCTTCGTTCTACAATGGACATCCATCTCGCTAAGCACAACACTTTCGATTTCTTTTCTTATTTCGCTTTCTCGTGCCGAACAACCGAATCGATGGCACAACCTGCTCCTCCCAGTGCCTTGAAGTACACACTACTCACTCGCTCGATAAAAACATTTCTAGAAGCTGAAGCTTTTCCTATTTTTGTCACGTTCTTATGTCAAGCACAATTAGCGTATCCGTCTTTCACATTATACACAATCACGATATTTGGCTTTCAAATACATAGGATTATCGTGCAAGAACTTTAGAAACCATAAGACTCATGAGAGAAACTATTAGAATACCAGTAAATATCCTTCTTTCACTCACTCACTCACTCTTACTCACTCTCTCTCCCTCTCCCTTTCACAGATATAGTTTTAGATTAACCTCTTTTTAGTAAGTTCTTTTTTGTTCCTTTCTACATCTATGAAAAATTTTTTCCCTTCTCCGATATCAGAGTTCTTAATTGATAATTTACTCATTATTAGTATTCATTAATTATATTTAGTAATCATAGTATTATTAATTATAGTAATTATAGTAATACTCTAATTTTTGTGATTCCCTCTGAGTTTTGTATTTCGATTTCAATCAATTTTTCGTTCAAAATCAATAAGCCTCATTTTCATACCTAAAGTTCCAGGCTCTTCAAGTCTATGAAATGTGCTTCAAGAAAAAGCAGGTACTAAATCTGATGGACTCAGCGATTCAGAGAAACTAATTGCAGCAGCTAGCTATGCTCACTTTTGGGGCTCATAGCTTAGGTATAGGGTCAATACTAGCACTCACCTGGACTCTATCCTGTATTATCCTAAGTGCATACGGTAAAAGGAAACTCAAAGAACAAGAGATCATTCAGCGTATTTTGAACAACTACGACTGGCGTGTACGACCTAGAGGACTAAATGCCTCATGGCCAGGTGGAAATTTCTTGTTCTTTCACTAAAAAAATTCTATCGTCTGTCTAGTCCAGTTTTTTTTTTGTATTAGTATATTACGTGTGCATTTTACAAGATATTATTTGATGTATTTGCTCTATTATATGAATAGAATACGAAGTCGTTAGAAAAATTAAGAGCAGCCTTGAAGGATTAAATTGAAAAAGCTAGGAATATTTTGTATGAGTGACATGAGTTGTCATCGAACCTCTTTCGATTTAATGAAAACGACAACAGTTGTGCTCTAAATCATCAACATTCGTCAATTTGTTCAATGGCAATCAGTTGTAAAGTATAAGTTCAGTATCAGAGGGAGAGTGAAGGCGAACTTTTTGAAAACTCTCCACATAATTTATAATCTATTTATGTTGAGAGGCTTTTACTTCTTCATTAGTTTACAAACTAATGCATCATACATTTTTATAAATGGGTAAAGATTGTACAAGTCTTCATGATAATCATTCACATTAGACGATTACGATGGATGTCTCTTAGATACTGGTGGTCCAGTTTTGGTTACGGTAAATATTTACCTTCGATCTATATCAAAAATTGATGATGTCAATATGGAATACAGTACCCAGTTTACGTTCCGAGAAGAATGGGTTGACGCTCGTCTGGCTTACGAACGTTTTGAGGACGACTCAACTGAGGTCAGATGTTCAAAAATTATCCATTTAATACCACCACTATGTCAAGAAATTGATTCAGTAGTTCATATGGAAAAGAGTGAACGATTTTTCAACTTAGTCAAATTAATTTAAATAGTTATGAATTATTATCGGAATAGTTTATTTTATATTATAAGAGATTTCGTTTAACTTTCGTTCTGGTTCTAATATAACGACATGAATTTGTTCAAGGAAAATTTCGGCTGAGGTAAATGATCAGCCTCCTGGTGAAATACCTTTTTGTGGCTCCCCATGAATTCAGCCAATAAATTATAGCCTTGAACGTATAAATTGTTTTTGAATAGTCATATTAGTTCTAAATCTATGAAAAATATCGTAGTTGAATAGCTTCAATAAGCATTGAGATATGCTCACAGTACAAGTTGGAATGAAAAATCTGTCATCAATCTGATGGTTTAGCATATTGGCAATCATCCAATTTGTATGAAATTCGAAAAATTACTGTAGCTTATCATTGATCTTCAGGTACCACCATTTGTTGTACTGGCTACTAGTGAAAATGTAGATCAATCGCAACAAATCTGGATGCCGGACACGTTTTTTCAAAACGAAAAGTGAGTTCAATTGAAATTTCTAATCGTTTTTTGTTATAGAAGTTTTTGATCAATCAAAAAAATACGAAAGCTTTTTATTCTAATTAACATTACAACTTCTAGTTGTTAATTTAATGAGTATAGAGGAAAAAAGTGGTCAGTGTTGCAAAACAACTCGTCAGTGAGGATCACTCAAACGAAAATACGTTTATAGTAACGATACGCGATAGCGAAAATTATTGATTGGTTAGCGTAAATGTCCAGACGATCACATCAGAAAAGATCAAATGAAGCCTTAACGAAACGTTAAAGCTTAGTCTAATGAGTTTTCATGTATTTTTTCCTCATTTTTTTCATTTTTATATTATCTATTTTCACTACAAAATCTGATATGATAAAAAATTTAATATCGTCCGTGTTTGTTTGGCTTGTAATTTAATAATACAACAATGTTTTGCGAAATTTTATGTTAAAGTACTGATTGTTTTTAATAGACGATTCATTCATTGCATATAATAATTATTTTTATAATAAAACAAGGCAGATAAAAAGAAAACAAATAATATTGATTTGTTCACACTAGTTGATTAGAGAGATCACGCCAATTTTCCCTCTATGAGGATGCCACCTCCGTTTTGATCGCATTTCATTGATTCAGTCAAAGCACTCTGCATACCGTATCATTTAAGGTTTCTCAAAATAGGCTTTAAGGCCCGTTCAATTTTATCGAAATTTTAAGAATGTGTTAAGTAATGTAAATTATGATCATAATCACATTTTTTTTTAAATGAACAAATCACATCATTGATCTCTCATACCGTATTTATTTGTAGATCAAACTGTCATCGTATCATATTTTCATACAGAATCTTTCATCTGTAATATATAGCTACACTGAAAAGCTTGACAAATATCAATCAATTGCAGTAGAAAACTTATGTACAGCTCGTTTTAGTAGAAGCGAATCAATTTTACTAATCGTTATAGATATTTTTGTACTTTACAAATGCAAATATTCGTCGCTTTTATTTCTATAATTTTCATCGTCACAATGCTGAGTCAATCACGAAACTTGAAACCTCAGGCATCGTTCGCACTCACATCTTGTATTTATCACTTTTATATTCAATTAGATGTAGAAGAAGAATAACCAATGATGAAGGATTAATAATTAGAACCTCTATGATGATGTCATGCTTTTAGAGAAGCACGTCGTCATCTAATCGATAAACCAAACGTGCTCATTCGAATCCACAAAGACGGTTCGGTCCTTTACAGTGTTCGGTAAGAAATAATTCTAAACAAAAACAAATAAACATGAATATCAATAGGACGCGCAATAATCATATGAAGTTTGTTCCTTATCGGTTGTAATCGATTTTTAGATCAAAAATTTACACAACGATCAGTTGAACAATTTTGAATGCATTGCATTTACAAAATACGATTTGTAGTTCATCAATAAGGCTTTGAAGAATTCTTTAGAAGCTGCACGAATCCTGAACACTTTAGTTATAAGGGAATATCTACCTAGTTGAAAATAAGATTCAGAGCTTAAAAGAATGTTTCAGAACTCGGTGCTAATGAGGTTTCGTACGGAAATATATTAAAGCCTCACTAGCTTAACTGAATTTAGAAAGCTCGTAACGTAATTCAGAAACAGTTTTTCGTTTTTGTATTAAATGAAATTACATTAAATAGTTTATACTTTGTTGTTGTCGCTTTTTCAACAGACTAAAATATCGCTCTGCCTACAGCAGCATAAAAATTGAATTTAGCATTTTTCTTCGACTCGCATTCTTAGAGGTGAAAATTTTATTAGAGCGACTAAATAAATTTTTCAACATAAAATCAGATTTATACGGATACATTTCACAAATTTTAATCTACAGTAAGATCGATATTTTTGAAATTTCTTAGTTCTTAATAGAAATCACCAACATATTGATAGCGATGATTTACTAATATCGTAAAATACCGATTAATATCGAGAACTCTCGTTCGAGGAAAGGAAAAAAAAAGGATTTGACCTCGATAAATTATCATTGATTCTGATGTTTACAGACTTTCGCTGGTGTTGTCGTGTCCAATGTCATTAGAATTCTATCCTTTGGATCGACAAAACTGCTTGATTGATTTGGCTTCATGTAATGATTTTTTTTTGCGAACTCATTCGAACTCATCATCCTCTAAGGTTCTGACATCGTAAATCTCTACATTTATTTAAATTTACCTTTACGATTGATGAATTGATACCTCAGTGATTTTTGAGGATAAGTAACTGACTTGGTAAACACTATGCAGGTCGAACAAAGGGACTACTCACTCAATCATTACGATATTATAAAAATGATCGAATTTGTAGCCTCTAAGGCGTTAGATCACACCAATGCCTAACCATATTCGGATATGCAAATCATTTATAAAACTGATGATCTATGAGTGAATTTGTTTAGTTCCCTCGTTTAAACATCTAAAAGAAAGCTTTTAATAGACACATTATTGTTTTGTGCGTTTTTCTCCTCCTAAATGAAAGATTTACTCGGCAATGACGTCATTATGTAAATGGATGCGATGAGATTAGCAGTCGTTATAAGATTGAAAACGGAAAGACCTTGAATTTCGTAAGCTGCGAAAAATCAAATGCATTAAAAAAATGAGCTAATTGATTAAAGCATTTTTATACGATTCGCCTAATTATAATGTGTTGTTATTTAATAGCTTTTGAAAAGCTATAGATGAATTTCTTTTTCTCAGGTGTATATCAAAGCCTAATTTTCTCAAAGAAAACAAACTTTCCTGGCGAAGATATGTAATGTTACAGGTCTTGTGACTTTTGATCTACAAAGATTATTGAAAATTTGTAGATTGTATTAGATTGAAAAAACTAGTAGGATGTGGAGGTTGTAGCCTGGAGTTCGGCTAACCCAAAACAGGACAACTGAAACTTTATTTTAACAATAAAATAAAAATAATATATCAACACTAACAATAGTTATGTATTCTTTCAATACTGGCAGATTAGCATACACAGTCATATGTGCTTGTAATTACGCAGTGAGGCAAAAATACATATTCAAATACAGTGAATGAAACGAAGTTACGTTGGAGGTTATAAGTAAGAGGGAGGAAGCGTTTACAGCAATTTAACTTACTGCTTATATAACGATAACTCGGGAACTTTGAGGCGTTGAAAGAATATCGTTTTTGTTCTTCTGCCAGCTCCTCTCATCAGACTCTAATAGAGATTTGCAGATGCTAATTTCGATTTGATGGTTTGAAGAGTTCTGACCTTCTGACCCCTTCAATTCTGAGTTCACTTTGAACGTTTCAGACGCTTATACGACGCAAGATATAAAGTACGAGTGGAAAGCTACCAATCCTGTGCAACAAAAAGACGGCTTACGACAGTCATTACCGAGTTTCGAACTGCAGGATGTCGTCACAAAATACTGTACGAGTAAAACGAATACGGGTGCGAATATTTCAGATGTTTCTCACTTTTGTCCTAGAGCAAAAAAACAACCGCTTCTAACATTGTACGCTCTCCCTATGGAATCGACTAATCGATTTTTTTTGCTAAGTTTACCTTACCGGCATGCTATGTTAATGTTCAGGAGAATATTCATGTCTACGTACACAAATGGTGCTACGTCGCGAGTTCAGCTATTATTTGTTGCAGGTGTGTACATGTTAATGTTCAGTCCTCTCGTCTGAAAGTACTTCGTGCATATATGTCTCTGTCACTCATTGTCTCTCATTAATGCTTTCCTCTTCTCCTCTGTACTTACATCCAAATGTTTCAGCTATATATCCCCTCTTTTATGCTTGTCATAGTGTCATGGGTATCCTTCTGGCTCGACAAAGATTCCGTACCGGCACGAGTAACATTAGGTACGATACTTCTAGTTGAACAGGATCGGACGTGTTGGTTGAGGGGATTTCACAGTAGTTTGCTCACAGTACCGTGCATATTTGACTGAAATCGATAATCTATTTTTCAAGTTTTACTTTGCTTGCAGTCATAAGATTTCAAATAATGGGAATATTTGATTCCTTAAATTTTAGTGGTCGATCATACTAGAAAAAAGTCAAAAACTTTAATTTTGGACACAAAACCTTATGTATAGAAAATATTGAAGGAATTAAAGAATTCCTTACATGCTGAAGACACTAAGAGTAATAAAATAAGTTGTCGCGAAGAATTTTTGACCAAAAATGTAAACTGTTGTACAATTTATGAGGATAAGAGGCAGCTTAGAATCTCCTTTTTCCCTCGCATTCATTTTTATTATCTCATTCAATTTCTAAATGTACAAAAAAACTTTAGAGGAAAAATAATAAAAGTTCTCAAAGCAAAGTGCTTGAGTTTTATGTATAATGAAAATGACAGCTAAACGATGTCGTTTGATTCTGTTAACTCAATTCCCACCTCTTGCCGTCACGGTGTCGGCCATATGAATTGACGAAAATGCAGCAATGTTGTCAGGCGCTTTGTTAGAATGAATTGGTCCTTAAGATGTCATGGTCCGTGTATAATTATGCTTTGTATGAAGTGTGTGTTTTCAGGTGTCACTACTCTACTAACAATGACTACACAGGAAAGCGTTTATTTGTAGTTTAATGTGTTTACTTGTTGTGTATAGCGTCCCGATGTGTTTAGAAAAACAATTCATTTTTTAGAGTTCTGGTATCAATGCGAAACTACCTCCGGTCAGCTACACGAAGGCATGGCATGATTGTTGCAAATTTCTAAGCTTAAACTTACCATTCTATGCATCTAAATGACTTCAGTGCGAGCAAGCTAAGAGCGTACTTATAAACTAACCGTATAAAACCGAAAATCACCCAACTGGATTACATGTTGATTGGTGTATCCGTCAATTAGTGAAGCTAATCTGCAAATGGGGAACAAACAGAATTTTATAACTAACTTATATTTTCACTGACGCCAAAACATTTCATACTGTGCGCCGCCTCCAATTATTGTTATCGTAGTTCTTCCCTCATTCTCATCATAATTCTTTTTGTAAGCATGTTTTTGAAAGAAAAAATTGGCATATTTAGCTAAAAAAAGCAATATCACTGATATCTAACTAAACTCGAAAGATCGCCTTCCTTTTTCCATAGCGTGCTCGTAATGGTTGTCGTACTAGATGAAGCTTTCGAAATAATCTCAGTCTTCTTTAAATGACCTCCATAAGTGTAACTAAGAAAATTAAGGCGATTGATGTGTGGATTGGCGTATGTTTGGCTTTTATATTTGGAGCTTTGCTGGAATTCGCATTGGTAAACTATGCGGCACGTAAAGATATGTCAAGCTGCAATCAACGCATGGTGTGTATCTGTGAAAGTACTGCTCTCTAGTAGTACAGCCATCTGGTGTTAAGCGTTCTAAGTGGTTCAGATGAAACAACTTCCACATGACGGATATCGACCGCTTTCGGGCAGTAGCCATTCGAGCGCATCGTTCTGCTGCCGTATATTCGTACGACGTTACAAAGAGCGCTCAAAACGGATTGACGTTGTCTCTCGCCTGGTAATTCCAATGAATGTCGATCTGATAATGTGTCAAAAGCTGTCTGTATGTCCCGAAATAAATGTTTGTATGTTTAGGTGTTCCCTATTGGATACGCGTGTTTCAATGGTATGTTGGCGGCTAATTGTCAGTTGCAAACCTTTTGTTTGTGAGACTCATGAGTTTCAGTGTTATACTGGGCTGTCTATCTGATGTGAAGCATGGCAAATCTACTCACCATACACTCGTCACACAACTCTTTCTCATCTCTTACTTACTCCGTCCTTTACATTCTTTCATATGCCTTACTACATACTTACAGGTGAATACAGTTGTGCTCGGGTCAAACTCCTCTTACGAAGGGAGTATAGGTAAAGTTTATGCTTGTTTCACATTTATATTTGACAGTTATGTACGTTTGAATCTCACGAAAATAGTTTTGAATGACTGCCGTAGAATTTCGAAAAAAAGTAGATCACGAGAAGCAATTTTCGACTTAACGCAAGTCAATATGTAAATATTTAGTTTTCAAATTTTTGTACATGAAGCCTAAGTAGTCACTAAGGATAGAAGAAGTTTTGACGGAAAGTAGAAATACAACATCTGCGTTTTACTGTAATTCTGGTAGTTTTCCCATTCTCTCCTTTACAGTATATTGATCTACAATCAATTAATGGAATCCACTGTTTTTTTTTTCAGATTCCTTGCAAAAACTCATTGATTTTAATTGTAGAAAGTAAATAGAGTTTCCATGTAAGATATCTGATGTCATAATTGAGTGAAAGCCTCAAAATTTTCTTATCAAACATTAATCATTTTTAAGTGGTAGCATTACTTGTTACGTGTTAATATTTTGTTTAGTTATGCGCGAATAAACTTTTTAGGTATTAATTTGTTTTCTATAAACTATGGTACATTATAATGGTATGATCACATTATATCACATAGCTAGCTGAGTTAGTCACACCTTAATCCTCAGGCGAGACTCAAACTCTCAATGTTGTAGACGTGTGAGTAGTGTACGAATTCTTAGATTGTCGTTATATAATTGAATTGATTTGTTAAAAAATTAGATGCAATAGAAAAATGTTCACTTAAATATGCAGCTATAATCATTTCATTCTAATTGGGTAACATTCAATCTTCAGAAATTTGTTATTTTGAACCTTTAAAAGTTTCTCTAAACAATATTGATCATAAGTGCTTAATAATCTTATTAATGCTCCTATTTTTAGCACTATGAGGTTATAAAAGAGGAAAGGAGTAAAAGTTATTGTTGAGTTTCAGCTACTACCTGATCCAACTTTACATTCCATGTATTATGTTGGTGGTGGTGTCGTGGGTGTCATTCTGGCTTGATAAGGTTTGGAATAGGACCTTACTATTTCAACTATATATGAGTGAAAAACTACTATGTAACTCACTTTTATAGGATGCGGTACCAGCACGTGTGTCATTAGGTGTTACGACGTTGCTCACCATGACAACTCAAGCTAGTGGTATCAATTCTAAGTTACCACCAGTGTCTTACATAAAAGTAAGCTTTATATGTTAATTGAGGAAATCATTTTCATAACTGAGTTCAAAATTGAATACGCTATTAAAGATTGCTTTCGATTGATTAACTTTCTGTTAATATTTTGTTTTGCATACTTGTACGTAGCAATCAGAAGAGAAACAAATGATTTTAATAAAATCCATGCCAGACTTTTTTCGTTGTGTTAAAAAAGATATCCGATTATTTATTCTTATCTGTATTATGCTTATTGATATTTTCGCTGAATATTAAAAGTTAATAAAATCACAAATTGAATATATTATCTAAATGGAAGCCTGATGAGTTTTCTATTGTTTGTAATGTATTCATTAGGATTTTGATCAGTGAAATAACTTACCATATGTTTGTTAAGCTAACGACTTTATGATGAACTTTATTTCCTCATACGTCCTCAAAATACCTACTATGTTTTCAATAGTGCTGAGGAACCAAAGCTAAAATGCTTTTTTTTTCACATAATTGCTTATAATTTTAAGCAAATCACCTTAAAGTTCAGCGTTCTGCAGTCATATCGTACGATATAAAACGATTTTATTGATTTATTTCTGGATTAACATGTATGAAAGAAACAGTTTCCACGTATGTAAATAGAATTATTGGAATTCCGTATGCGTTTAAGCCAATCAAATACATAGAGGAGTAGATCATCGCAGAGTCGGTACCATTGATTTTTTTTTGATCTTTCTGGAATCATTCAACAAATAGATTTTGATTTATAGAAAAAAGGACACTGTTTGTTGTCTGTTTGTTATGTTATGTTTATATTGAATCATACTATTATGTTTATATTGAATCATATTAATATGTGCAGGTATTATGTTCGTGTTAAGGAGTAGATGCTTCAAGCTAAATGATTAAATAAACAGCACGTTAAATTGAGGGCGTACCAGACTCCTCTATGTTTTCTGTACATGCTGATTTAGAACTGAATTGCTGCTATTCGAATTATGACATTGCCTTATTCTTGTAAAAGCACTTTATTATTCTCAGAGAAGAAACAAAATATGTAAATGTTGAAATGGGAATATATAGCTAGTTTGAAACGAGGAAGTTATGCAGCCTCTTAACTTCGGTAGAGTATTAGCTTCCAACAACTTCTTTAAAAGTGATTTTGAGAAATGAATGATTGGTACAAACTGTTAAGCGCGTGTAGCATTGTGATAGAAGTGCCGCAGTAACACCTAGGCCCGAATCAGGCTCGCAACTGCCCTAAAACTTACCAACCCCGACAACTCTCCAAAGTCGGTAAATTGTAATCCAAGAGATCTGGATAAGATTGAAAACACTGATTTGGTGAAAAGCGATCAAATTACACTGTATAAAGCAGGCTCGCATTCAATCACTTGCACCATACCTATCACGTTGAACACGAAGGCGTATTTGAATCGACAACTGTGATCTATCAGCGCCAAAATTCATCTTATTCTGGAATTTTTTATTACTGTAAGATTATATAGTGAAAGCTTACGAAAGGTTAATTCATTGAAAAAAGATACAATGCAAGGACTCAGAAGAACAATTGATATAATGCCATGTGCTTATGAAGAATGAGAAGGTTTGTCTGTTTTTCTCAAGTTAAAAGTTTCAAATTGAAGAAATTTTTATGAAATAAATTTTAGAAAGTTAGAGATTATTTAGGCTGTCGATGTCTGGATTGGTGTTTGCCTGGCGTTCATCTTCGGTGCTCTACTTGAATATGCAGTCGTCAACTATTACGGTCGCAAGGAATTTCTCAGAAAAGTCTCGTTAAACTTCTATATGGTTTTCATTTGATAAGTACGAATGTGGGAAGAGTTTTGATTATTTCACACATAGGAAAGTGTTGGTTTTCAGGAAAAGAAGAAGAAGACACGACTGGATGATTGTGTCTGCCCATCAGAACGTCCAGCGCTTCGTCTTGATCTTAGCAACTACCGTAAGAGTAGATGGATTTCAATTAACAGGTAAATTTTCATAGCACAAAATAGAATTCTTAAGCCATATGAGTAAATGTAACAATACTCGAAATAGATGGTGTATTAGATTTCTTCTCTAAACGTTTCTTAAGTGCCTTTTTTAAATTCATACTGTTGACTTTTTATTATTGATATGACATGACCAACTATTTTGGCAAATAGTCGTAAATCCCGTGTTTTTGCTACTCCGAGAATTTTTCTCATACTTCTCTGCAGCTGCTTTACTATAGTGTGAGGGATTTTGTAGTCGTCGTGGAGATCATAGTTCGATTAACTCATCGATTCGTGACAGGTTTTGAAGCGCTTTTCTGAAAGACATTAGCATTTGTTATTAAAGGATTGATTGTCCAGAGAAATGCGTATTGTAGCGACTCCTTGTAGCACCACTTTTTTGACATGTGCGTCTCCCAAAAGTAGGTTATGAACATTTCAACCCTTATTCATACTCTTAATTATGTGATAGCTCCTTACCGACTTCTAGAAAATCCTATCGTTTCATAAAAGGAGCATAATATCACAGTGATAAGGATTACTGAAGTGGGTATATAAGTACACGGAAAAAATTGATCTGCAGTTTCCGCTTCTTTAAAGCGAATCAAGTTTCCTATCCCTTTGATAACAAGTATTTGAATGAAAACGAATATCAGAACTGAGTGAAATTTTACACGGTTGATGTGCGATCATCTACACATCGTCATGCATTTATTTATCTTTCTCTATTCGTTATGCATCATTATGCCGACTGAACTATTGAGCGGTCAGTTAAGTGGACGCTGTAGCAGCTGATCTTCTGTTCGAAGAAAAATTACCTTTTTTCACGA
>KN716157.1:618477-630653 GCA_000816705.1 Dictyocaulus viviparus | reverse complement strand
TGTAGCGACTCCTTGTAGCACCACTTTTCTGACATGTGCGTCTCCCAAAAGTACGTCGTTTTAATTCTATATGAACATTTCAACCCTTATTCACACTGTTAATTATGTGATAGCTCCTTACCGACTTCTAGAAAATTCTATCGTTTCATAAAAGGAGCATAATGTCACAGTGATAAGGATTACTGAGGTGGGTATATAAGTACAAGGAAAAAATTGATCTGCAGTTTCCGCTTCTTTAAAGCGAATCAAGTTTCCTATCCCTTTGATAACAAGTATTTGAATGAAAACGAATATCAGAACTGAGTGAAATTTTACACGGTTGATGTGCGATCATCTACACATCGTCATGCATTTATTTATCCTTCTCTATACGTTATGCATGATTATGCCGACTGAACTATTGAGCGGTCAGTTAAGTGGACGCTGTAGCAGCTGATCTTCTGTTCGAAGAAAAATTACCTTTTTTTCACGATCACTAAACGCTGAGCTATCAAGTTGAGTGCTGAGCTGTCAAGCTAATGCTGAAACGCCATCAAAATGAGCAGTAGTAGTCTGCTTCACCACTTTTGTGAAATAACTCTGCTAGAGTAAATCTTCCCAAATCATTAGCGAAACGTTTAAATCGAACAACGTTAGTCGAACAAATAGGTGATGTTGGAATAGATTAAGTTGAAGTTTTCGATAGCTGACGTCATTTTAAATGCGAGTCAAATCGTTAGTGTACTGTGCCCCTTAATCTTCACTTAGCAACAAGAATAGCATTTATAGTAGCGCGAGGTGATAAATTTACAATAGGACGACTTGCGTTCATGTTCATGACTAACAGAAAATCCCTTCATAATCAATTTATTTCTAATCATATGCTTTTATATCTGGTTTTATGCATTGTACCTTAAGACCTCAATCGTTTTGACTTTTGATTGATTGATTGATTTTATTTCCCTCACTCTTCTCAATGTACACTTCAAATACATCAGTTCTTTCAGAGACTTTTGTACAGATTCTTTCAACATCAAATCTAGTTTGTTCTACCGATTATTTGTTTTCCATATTTCAGACTTCTAGATGTTTTGGGTCGAAATGCCGATATTTCAAGAAGAGTAGATCTTTTGTCTCGCATCACCTTTCCATCGTTTTTCACAGCTTTCTTAGGTATGTTGTATGATTTCTAATCATCGTGAAATTTTCTTCAGAATTTTATTGGTCACATAAGAAAGAAATAATGAGTCAAATCTATATTCTTAATGCGGTTTTGATTGAGATTAAGCAATTTAAAGTCGAGGGAAAATATTATGCGGCGCGGCTACCCCTAAGTCTAGTCCAAGTCCACGAAACTCGCCATTCCTACTGAGGTCGGTAAATTTATACTAGAGAAATTTGGATAAAATTGATAGCACTGACTTGATTAAGAGTTGTCAACTCAATATCATGCTTGCATTCAATCACCTCAAAGATATCACATTGAAAACAAATGTGTAAGCTCATTCAACGACAGAGATTGATCACGTTAGGGCGTATCCTGTTTCATCTTGTCTTGCCGCAGGACCGGCTTTGTTTGTGTCTCGTTATAGTTTTATATTCTGGTTCATGATGATGAGACGTAATTCAATGATCTTATAGAGTATATTCAGGCCGTTTACTTTAGATGTTGCTTAATTCTATAGGTCGAGTGCTTCTTTTACGCAGTGGAGAATGTTCGGTGAAAGTATAAAGTACAAAGTAAACATATGATAGTCTGTTTACTCAAATACCCATTGATTGTTTGATATGTTGTCTTTCACACCATGAATTCTCCATAAACTGTGTCTTCATTCCATTTATGCTCAGTCGAACCTTTTTTTCTACTTCGTAAAGTTGAATGAGCATCGTCTCTGCTACGCTGGTACTTCTGAAAAGATGATGTTGTTATTCGCAAAACGAACATCTGGTGCAATTTCTCCATCAAAACGTTTTTTAATTGCTACGGTGTTTTTTCCTTCGTTTTTTAAACGTAAGATATTTCACAAGCTGTGAGAAGTACATAGAATTTTTGATCTTTTGCTCTAAGGAAGTCCATGATGAAGATATCAAGTCTTTTTGACGAAAGTCCAATAAGTCCGAAAGTCAGTTCTCATCCTTGTTTTATTTCACATCTAATGCGACCAGCCGTTTCAAGGAGCAAGTAGACGTTGGGGTCTGTAACGACTATTACGGTGTTGTAGGTAAACACCAAGAACAAGCTACTATGGAGCGTCATAGACGAACGTCTTGTTCAGCCTGTTTTCAATAACTACACCAGATTCGTTCTTTTCTCATCAGAAGTCTTCTCGTTTGATGTCGATGATATTAGATCCCAATATGTGTAGCTATTGTCTATAGCCTAGCCGGCAGCATGTCGCAACCGAACAATCTCTATTGTGGAATAGAGATATATATGTTACCTCGCAACATTATCGAGACGTCAATAATTATCCTTGAATTAGCTCTTAAGCTGGTTTACACGAAATGTACTTACATGTGGGAACAGAAATGCTCTTGGAGTAACCTCTATCCTCATTGAGGCAAACAAACATTCTTCTATTTGAAATATACTACAATTGATCACAACGAGGAATTCGCAAAAGATGGCTTCTCTAATTTTTTATAGACATTTGACCTCCAAAATTTACTGTAAACGATTTGTTCAGCTATGAGCGTGATATAAAAGAAATCTGTAGTTATATGAGTAGCTGAACATTTTGGAAAATAAAGCTACACTTTGCAAAAACGGAATTGATATCTGTTTATTATTTGCCTTGTTTTTTTTTATGGCTTATATTTTTTCTATTTTTTTTTCTAACAAGAAGAAAATATGAAAAAAGCATAGTGCGAAGTGCTGTAAGATCCTCACTTTCCATTCTTCAATAAAATTCACTACCTCAATATCAATACCTCGTTTTCAAATGACTTCATTCGATCGAAACCACCATCAAATAATATGACAGGGCAATTTTCCCAATAGTCTGTAGTTGCTTAGAAATTTCGTTTCGTTCAATAAGTTGATTAGTTACGAACAACGCGATCGGATGAAATTAGCCGAAATATGTCTTTTGAATAGGAGCCACTTTGACTCTCAACAATTCTTTTTTCTTTTGTGTTTCAGTACAAAACATGTCAAAAAACGTATTTGTATAGAGGAAAACATACCTCCGTGTTGGAGTGGATTCAACTAATTGTCTTGTGCAATGATCTTATCTTCATAATGTTGAGCTGGGTACATATAAGATTATCAATCGGTGTGATGCGGGTTCGATTGTTGCCTAAGGCTCAGAGATTTATGAGTAACTCAATAACATGAGGTTATCAAAAGATACCTCTACCCCACTGTATAGAATTTCCGGTGATATAAAAGCAGCAAGAACAAATCTTATAGAATTTGTAGTGTATAGTCAGAACGTAGAGTTTTTCAAGATCTTTAGGGTGAGTATTTATTAGAGTTTTTAAACTTTTTAAGAGGTTTTTCATGGTGTACGCATTTGAACTTGAAGACGCAGAGTTGAAGATTTTTGTAAAACATTCGAATAAGATATTTTTACAACTACTTATTCATTCGTATTCATTAGTCTGCACTTAATATCCATCTTGTGTGTCGCTTATTCATTCAGAAACAATAGAATAGAAGCCGAGTTATAGAAATTTTTGCTAAGGAGACGAAAGATTGCTTAATAACCCTTATAATTAACTGTTATGAATTGAGGTAGTTAAGGAATAGGAATGAGGAATAGGATCACTAAATAATCAAGCTAACCTAAGTTCTTTAGTACTGTTTCTCGTATCAAAATAACAGTTCTAAAGTGGTGTTATTTTTGAGAATCACTTGTAGATTCATCTAAAAGCATCTTTTTCATTCATATGAAGATAACGTGACTACATCTTATCTTGTAATAGTACATTTTTTCCTTTCAGTTTTTTATTATTCGGTATATGTGAAGCAGAGCAACCTCGATTGATACAACAAGTCTCATCATCTTCACCACCGCCTCTGTTCGTCACTTATTACCCTTAACTCATTTTTTTTTCTCCTGATTTTAAATGTTTTTCGATTGAAATAACTCATTACCACTCTCGTCAGCTCAAAGTTTATTTGCGCTTCGCTGTCAACTTTTAAAGAACTAGTGGTAGCTTCTTATTTTTCTATCGTTCTCATTTGATCTAAATGTACTACGTTTCATTATGGTGGTTACTCAATGATTTTTATTGAATAATAATATAATGATGCCATTTGCGACGTTTGATTTGTATTGTACAATTCATTTTCGACCTACAAACCAAAAAACGTTGTGTTAGGTGTGAAGATTGTATTACCATTGACTCAACATGATCTACAAATTAAGCTCAACATCAACTCATTATCGACACCACTTCATTCCGACTTTCCTGCAATCCTGCAAGAAAAATGAAATACTTCATAAGCTTTTTTTATTTGCATATGATGATGTTTGATTACATCAGAAGTATTGTGATTTCTATTATGCTGATGAATGCAGATATTTCGTGTTGTGTGTAATTGTTTACAAAGTTTAGTAATCAGGTAATCATTTGGATAAATAAGGAAGAAAATATAATCAGAACGTTTGCGACAGATAGCTTTTCAAAGAATGAGGTCGATGGTCATAACCAGCAGCCCTCAATATGAGCACAAACGTTGTGCTCATTACAGCCACTTTTTAAAATTCTCATTATCATGATTGATCTGATCTGGTCTGGAGGTATGTAGTATAATTGTTCTTAAAGTTGTTATGACCTCATCTTACACATGCTATCTATTTGTTTCGAGAAATTGCCGTTCAATCAGCTTATATAATGTCTGTTGCGTCATCTGTTGCTGTTCCCAACACCAACACTGATCACTATCGCAAATTGGTGAAAAGAAGATCTATTGATTCAGTATAGAATGACATCATTTGTTATTGTTTCCTCCACAACAACTAAGTTTCATCGATCGTAAGATTTTCGCGATATTTAACTGAAACGTATTTATCGCTAAGAATTAAGCGTTTGAAATGAATATGAGTAGTATCGATCACGAACAAGATATACGGCTGGAAAACCAACATCTTTAACATTAAGATTACTGTAGTTCACAAAAATGTTAGAACAACTGGTAGATCAACGTGATGTGTGTGGTGTGGTCGGTCATTAGATGGTCACAACAGTGGTGTTCATCGAGTACTCAGAGTCCGGCAGTTCTATTTTGCAAATATGAATACATTTAGAATCTTAATGGATTATATTTTGAACTAATGCATCAAAGTATTTCAGTTATATTTTGATATTAAAAATAAAAAACATTATAATAAAAAAAAATATAGCATTGGTTTTGCCGTTCATCAGTATGATATTGGCATTCATTATTACGTCTATTCATTGTGTTTGATTTGTAAATTGAATGGCAGACAATAGTGAATTAGAATTGTATTGATCGTACTCATCTAATTTGAATTACTTGTAAAATCTTTCATTGAAACAACGTGAGGTAAATAGAGTCAAAAGCTTATCCATATATAGATTTTTTAACCTATGTATGAATCGTCCATACGTATTAATATCCTTAGTTTAAGTGATTTGTTTAAAATGCAATAAAGTGACGTGAGGACTGAGACCTCCCAATCATTACTTAACGAGTATCAATATTTTAAGCAAAGCAAAGATTCCAGTGATAATGATAAATAGACTTGAACTTTCATAGCACCCATGCACCACACTCGCCTACTCAACCCATTCATTCATGAGTTAAAGAATATCGTCATCTTGAGATGAGGTAGTATCAGAATTTTATTTCACATTATCATTTTATCTCCTACATCATTATATAATATTGAGAAGATTTCTGAGTATAAGCAAGTAACACGTGTCACCAACTCAACTACACAACATAGAAGCTTCAATAGAAAGTCGTTCAGAGTCATCACGGATGACATAGAGCGATACAAATCCAGGCTCATTGACTAAACAGTACAAATTAAGAGAGTTGATGAATTGCTCATGTACTCTTCTTAATGTGCTCTCCGATTTGTTCCATCGGAAACAGAAGAGTTTTATGAGAATTCTCGCATATTAACATTAATCTCGATAATATGATAATGTCGAAGTTTTAAAGAATGTTGCAGCTACGACGTTAGAAGAAAAAGTTCCCTGTTGAAGCTTCAAATGTTAAAGGCACTTGCATGCATTAATCCTTGATACGAAGTGGATAATTCAATTTGCTATCGGCTAGTGAGAGAATGAGACGACGATATTGTGTTCTGCATTTCCAGTACTGCTACATTGTTTATACTATTGATTTTCATAGATTTTTGATTTACTCGTAGAACAATATGTACTATTTATTAATGCTGATGATGAGGGCATAGAACAATGATAATTAACGTGTTCTACAATCGTCGAAATCGCCGGCGTTCATAAGAAATGGGCAGAGCGCTAGCCGGCGAGAGCCGTGTCAGCTCTGTTCAGCCAGACATGCAGGGATGAGCTTTGGCAAAGGGGCGGTCGACGGGATCGATGCGGCACGATTGCGGCGGCAGCCGGCTGCTCCATGTACTACTCAGCGTGCTGACACTGGTGCAATACGTACTGGGACAGGACTCACTTTCTCAGCTTCTATCGAATCTCGATGATTCGCGCCAATGTGGTCGAGCCATTTCAGCAGGCCGACTACTGTCCACTGCGGTCAACGCACGATTTCCTCGACTTATACTATTAGCAAGATTCTTCGCCGAACACCCAGGTGACTTCGATGCCACCTTTCTTGAGAATTCTTCGTTTGACCTTAGGCCTCCATTCAAAGCTAATCTGACTGGACATAATCCGCTCTATGCTCTTGAATACAGCTGCGAGAATGCAACAAAGCGATGGTTGCCGACAATCGTCTTTCCTACTAAGAATACAAATTCTACAACTGGAAGGGCCTTTTTAACATTACGAATGGGATTCGACTTGGACTTATGCAGTGCTATTCAGTGTAGTACAAAGGTATGGAGTTGACTTGTAGTCCTTTTTTTCCATTTGAATATTTAACAAACGCATAAAAGAAACGCGATTTTTCTTACGATGTGACTTTTTGGATGAATTAATTTTACGTTCGATTTCTATTCCATTAATTACCTGTTATTTTTTCTTATAATATTTGATTAACTTGTAGAAATTTCTGTTAAGCATCAATCCTCTTTGATTTTGTCACTGAAAATTTTTTTGTTATCTATACGTTGAACATTTTTGTTTTTTTAGAAAATGCTTTTTATTTTCGTCTATGAATGAATGATTATTATGTTGAAAAGATCAAAGACTACTCAGCTTTATACCACTCGTATGCAAATTTGAAGCTCGTATTTAGTTTGAGGTCGTCTATGCATTCATGGATTTCTTATTTCGTTTCAGAATTAGTTCATTAGATCTCACAAACCACATCCTAAATTGTTCCTTCTTATAATATTTGCCATTTGCCAGTCAATCTTAATTAGAGAATACGGTACTTTTCAGTTGATGAGGTCAAAAGTTAGCAACTAAATCACTCAAAGATATTCAATATGGACTCATTAATGAGAGGTTTCTTGCGAGGTTTTAAGCACATTATGTAGTAGTTAATCTTCTTTCAGAATTTAACTATTATTCAACTTTATAAGGATCCTATGTTTAAGATTTAGTGCATATAATGAAGTTAAATAATTAATATTATATTACTTAACAATGTTTAATTTGCTTGAGACTTTTCCCCTCTTCTACATCTACCATCATCACCTCGTTATTCATTCTTCAGATGCTTAAATTTGGTAAATATTATCTATTAATAGTGTTTTTAAAGTCTTCTATATTTTTTAAAATCTCTGACTGCTTCATTCCTATTAAGTATGAGGTTATCATTTTCATGAATTGAAAAATTGTAGTCATTTCCAATAGTAACTGTTGTATTTCGTTTCAACTGTAATCAATTACAATAGTATATGATTTTGATATGACACACAGTTGAGGAAATCACTCACAAAACTCGAAACCTCGGGTGGATTTCGATACTGCATCTTGTAGATTTCCGTTATTCGTTTTATCTTTTTTGCAAATTTTCGAGTATGGTTTGTCAATTACACATTTTATCGATGTTTTTCATAGGTTTCTTTCTTTTGAAATGGATTGTCATCAATATCCAAGCAAAGTTTTGCAGTTTTTCTCCCTCATTAGCTATTTATTTTAAGCTTTAAACAATTTAGTGTACATGGACAGTACATGGCGGTTTGAAAGTACTAGCGAAATCATGTTGTGGTAGAGGTGAGGATACGGCTCTTTGCAGGACCGATGTTGACAGAAGTAAGCAATGTTTTTTGCGTCGCTTTTTTATTTATTTGTTACAAATAAAATGGTAAATAAGAACAAGGGTTTTATGTAGAGTTTACCATGAAACAATGAACCAATAGAAAAAAAGCAATAAAATGTAATGGAAATGGAAATGGTCATAGTGCAGAACGAGTACTACAATGAATTATGAGTTATATAATAAGTTGAATGGACTTAAAAGAGGTGAATGTAAGGTAAGAAATAGAAACAAATGGCAAATTACAGTTGTTGGGTAATCATCGTATTGTTCCTGTAGAATGAAAGCTATATTTTTTTTTGCTTGTACATTATTCTTAACACAACATTTGCTTTTGTACTACTATTAGTACAAAGGATGAGGTTGATGATGAGGTTGACAAGGTTTGTACTCGGCTTATTTAACATTATTATCTAATAAATAACATTTTTTATAACAACATTACAATCTAAAGTGCTGATCATTGTTAGTTACGACATTACTCTAGCCTATTTTGCCTTATAAAATATTTCAATAGATAATAATATTGTTGTAGACAGGCCAGTGTTATTAGTGGCAAATGCTGCATGTGCTGCAGCTTGTTTGGCGTTGATTCCTGTTGTGTGCCGAGCTCGACGACGTGGTCAAGAAGCTCGTGGATGGGCTCTTATGGAGCTATTTCTTATCGGAGCCAGTATTCTCTACATGATCGTGAGTCCTTTCATGCTTTATTCATGTTACATTTAGAAAATGTTTAAGATGATAGGTGTGTTTGTGATGATAGCTGCTCATGTTCAGTATATGACTATTATATATGACTCGCTATCAAACATGAAAACGCTGAACAATTAACAAGAATGAGTTCAATATAGTAGGAAAATAGAGTTCTTATTTTTATACTATTAAGACGTATCCTCCAAGCCATTCATGAACGTTTGACTAAAGCTGGTGAATTCAGCCGCATGCTGTGGTGTTTACTTTATTGATGAAATGTTTTTGTTATATACTCAATGCTTTTTAAATGGTTTATACGACAATTTTCATTCATTTTGTTTATAAAAGAGAATTCATGAAAATATGAAGAAGCATTCATTGACGTCACTCAGTTGACATCATCAACTGAATTCTTCTTTTATCCAAAGGTCATCTACGCTTTTACATTTACGTCTTACGTTGAGAAACCTCATAACCTCAAATTCCTTAAGATTGTTTATGATTCATCCTATTTATTCAAAATAATTCACTATGTTTTATTTATATTTATTAAAAAAAACTATTTTTTAACGTCACCTAGTAATTTTCTCAGGCGTACTACAATAACTAAGGCAATTTCGTTCACAACAGATTGAATTTTTATTACTTTTTTTTCAATTTACATAATCGACTGTTCTTTGACGACTGTTGTTTGTGCTATTGAATTTCTTTTGTGTTTCGTAGAATGTCGTACTGCTAAAAGTACTGAGGTTGAGATGTTCACCATCAAGTAGCTATATTTCTTTTTACTCGACACTCACTTGAATACCTGTATCACCGGTCTTCATCTTATTTTGTAGATTCCGGCAACTTTTCTAGTACGGAATTTTGTTGGAATCCTGAGAAAGCTGTACCGTAGTGTACTGCTAGGTCGTTCCCATAGGCAATCATCGAAATTAATGCATATGGTCCCTTTACGAGTTTTTTTTTTGTTTGACACAGTGGAAATTCCATGTGCGTGTTCTCTTTCAACTAAAGTTGTATGTGAAAGTAAGGTAATCGGAGTATTTGACTTGGCAGACACAGCTGAGAGGTTGAAACATGCAGAGCTGTGCATGACAGTGCGGCACTGGTGACTCCTCTTATTCACAGTGAGATGGTGAAACATTCAAAAGCTTCATCTATAATAATGAGCACCAAAAAGTAACCAACTTTTTTTTTAGCGAAAAACCCTTATTTATCCAAGAAATTCTGAGTTCTTTTTAACGAAATAATTTCCATAATTTTCTAACTTTTTTTCCGCGTTGAGCAATTATTTGATTCCCTTTATCAAAAAAAAAACATAAATTTTTATTTTAAGGCTATTCCAAGTGCGTTCTCATTTCACCATCCTTCCTAAGTTTTCAAGCTATTATTTTATGCTCAAATGGGTAAAAGGCCGGATTTGAAAAGGTGGTAATCCTACGGCTCGAAATCTTGTGAATAGTATGGGCGAGGTGGAAATTTCAATCCGTGGTCCGTCATTTTAATGTGTTATTTTTACAGCGCTAAAACCTTTTACCTTTCTGTTACTGACTAAAACAGATAGTTTTCTTAATCGGCTTTTGTTTTATTCGTCCGAGTTGCTCACAATACACTGTCGGCTGACGATTCTTTTTTGACAAAGCTCGTTTGTTTTTTTTCCCTTTCAAAAGCTACGAACGCATCGTATTGTGGAAGGACAAGCGTGGCAATAAATACGCTTTAAACTTCACTATAAACTTCTGATACTTAACAGTCTCATGAGATAATTTGTGATCTACGACATATCACAATCGTTTGAGGATAAGTGTTTGGAAAAAAGCCAATCTTTGGTTACCAGACGTCTTGTACAACAATCTTGTATTGTGCTACTCATCTGTTCATCGACATTTCAATCGGTAAAATTCTGCAATTTGGATTTCTTTCGGAACAATTTTCAGTATAACGACTAGTGATCTACCCATCATGCGTTTTATTACGCTGGTTCAAAATTTGCTTTTTATTCTATTCTTTTTATTATTATATCACTTTGTGGAAACATACGCTTTGATAGATGTGTTTTTACTCATGTAACGCAACAGCTATGCATCTTTTGCAACATTCGATCCTTCAAGAATTTCTATATGAGAGAGGAATTTGACAAATGGAATATCTGGCAAGAATGAATTCTCTTGAGGTGCGTAGCCGTCGGCGGATTATTTTTTATCAAATCTTCGTGGCAGTGAATTGTATGGAAATGAGCGGCGTCAATCTGCCTGCTCTCAGGTTGTAACTCTCGAAACCGATTCAAATATTAGCATTTTTTTAAGTTCCAATACTTAACTTATAAACTGGTGAACTTAATTATTTTTACCTAATCTATATATTATGTTATGTCTTAATGTCTAATATCGTAATATAACTATTTTTTCTACCAACTTTAATAGGTTTCAGTGGCTCTATATTACTGTTTTATATCCTTATAATACTCTCAATATCAACCACATAGCTTTAAGCCTAAAGGGGAACTCGAACTCGCATATCGCAAAGTCCCGCTGAGGTGTGTTATCGATCACATTACTGAGATCGCTGCTCTGTAATTGTTCAGATGCTGTAGTGGACGCTTGGCCAATGCACTAGAAGTTGTGTAGTGGCCGATGCGCCGATCGTAGTGGTGTCAATAGCAGTGAATATCTTAACGCTCGCCGTAAGTAGTTTGCCACGCGGGTCTTTTTGTACTGCTCGCCTCGAACTGGTGTAATGGACCTCAAACTTGGGTAATTAAACCTTTATTTAAACAATACACAAAAATATTACATCACGATTACAACAACGATAAATCGAGAACTAACACAATAGAATTAACACTAACAATTCTACGAGATTTATAATATAATGATATAACGATAACCAGTTTAATGGCAAAGGTGGAAGAAGATTGGGTTGAGCCATGAGTCAGAGTATGGAGGAGATGTTTACAGTAACTGTTTATATGGGGGGGAGGCGGAGATTTCGGTATGAGGAAATAATGTACTTTTTCCGTTCGTTGACAGAGTTCATTTACAGTATTATATCGAAGTTATGACCTTTCATGAACATTTCTAGAAATATATCGAAATTATGACCTTTTATGGATCATTTCGAAATTATTACCTTTTATGATCGTTTCTAGGAATATATCGAA
>KN716157.1:572063-618377 GCA_000816705.1 Dictyocaulus viviparus | reverse complement strand
TTTAAGCCTAAAAGGGAACTCGCACTCGCATATCGCAAAGTCCCGCTGAGGTGTGTTATCGATCACATTACTGAGATCGCTGCTCTGTAATTGTTCAGATGCTGTAGTGGACGCTTGGCCAATGCACTAGAAGTTGTGTAGTGGCCGATGCGCCGATCGTAGTGGTGTCAATAGCAGTGAATATCTTAACGCTCGCCGTAAGTAGTTTGCCACGCGGGTCTTTTTGTACTGCTCGCCTCGAACTGGTGTAATGGACCTCAAACTTGGGTAATTAAACCTTTATTTAAACAATACACAAAAATATTACATCACGATTACAACAACGATAAATCGAGAACTAACACAATAGAATTAACACTAACAATTCTACGAGATTTATAATATAATGATATAACGATAACCAGTTTAATGGCAAAGGTGGAAGAAGATTGGGTTGAGTCATGAGTGAGAGTATGGAGGAGATATGTTTACCGTACCTGCTTATATAGGGAGGAGGCGGAGACTTCAGTATGAGGAAATAATGTCCATTTTATGATCATTTACAGAATTAATCGAACTTATGACCTTTTATGATCATTTCGAAATTATGACCTTTTATGGATCAGAGGACATTTGCACTTTCACTTGCCTTCACCATTTCTAACTTTCGATACGATGACTCATAAACCACAAATTAATATAATAATTAATATGTCTTTGCTTTGCACGTAATTTGGGTGATAAAGTAGAGATTACTCGACAGAGTATTCTCTACAGATGCTTCATTTATTTTTTAGTGAATATACTACCAGAATCTGCCCGTTACGGAGTTGATCTGGTGATGCGATATCGGTATTACAACAAGTCAAAGTGACAATATGAATTGACTTCGCTTTAGTGTTCAGATGAATAGTATTGCTGTAGGGCAATACAAATAATTTTGAGAAAGTTGTTCGTAATTTTTCGATTCATGAAGCGCAACACATTCTGTTTTAAGTAGCAGTCCATTTAGAATTTAAATTTTGATTTTATATAAGAAATATTAGATGAAATAACATTTTTATGATGATATATTGACATCCCCTGGTTTTGAATTAACCAAGAAACTCTGAACCTCAATTGGGATTAAGATCCGGATCTCTTCGATTTCCGATCTGATGGCCTACCCTATCACACTACCGTGATCCTTGGTTTGGTTCCAACATACCACTACTGTGAATTAGTGAAATATTAAGTGGTGATATAGTGAGTACCTCGATAATGGTATGGATAGAACAACAGACCGGAAGTCGAAGTTCGGATTTGAGACCTACTTAAGAGTCCATAATTTTTTACTAACTCAAAACTGTGGGATACTAATTTCATACCAGTGTAACGTATCATATTTTATGAAAAAAAGAAAACAGCGACGTTTTAGTTGTTGATTGACTGGTTTGCACCGCCGGAAGCCGGTTGTTGCATTGCTGTATGGTTGCGTCAAATCGGGTTCAGCACTTTTTACGGATCCATTGTGCTCAAAATTTATAGGTAAGTAACGGTTCGTTTAATTTTGTCCCGCTATAATAAACAGCACTTAATTTTCCACCGTGTTTATCAAATTTAAAATTTGTCGAACGCGACGTATCGCAATAGTTTTTTCCATGTCTTATATCGAAATATTTGTCTTCTGCTCTTTACTTCGAACGATTTATGTATCCAATTTATTTATATTTTCTAAAAAATTTACCTATTATGTGTATGGATTTTATATTTAGGTGTATTTGTATATATTCAGGAACTTACAAGAATATCGCGTCAGGAAAGCGCAACATGTGTCGGTCAGGGAGAAAGACATGGTAAAATATCTTATTGGAATGCTAGCCATCACAATCACAGGTCAGTTAGTTCAATTAGTGTATTCCAGCCTCGCATTATAAAGTAAACATCGTGCCACATTTTGCTTTTGATTCCATTTTTTACTCTAAGAATAACATCTTACTTCTAGACGTGCGATTTTGTTTTTCTTCTTCGAATCCTTATGCAACATAACCAGCCATGTAGTTATTCTAGTAGAAATCATGAGAGCTTTGTTGAACTAATTAACATTACGTCCAACATATCAAAAACGATCGTATGCATCTGCATCTTCTGAACTTTGTTGTACAATTACTTTCGACGTATTTCTGTTATTCAAGCTCACTATGTTTTACTATTTCTGGAGTAGTCCAAAAACGGTAACATTACATTATTATGTAGCCACATGCGTGGAGCTTTCCATAGATAAAATTGACTAAACTATTCTGCATAATCTTTATAAGTCTACACATCACTCCAATATCAATGAAAAATAGATTTGTAAAGAACAAAAGTTATAGATATTCTTCTTGATTAAATAAAACTACATGAGATTACGGTAATGATAAGATTTTTCTGGTCCTTAATTAATGTAAAGATCTATGTGATGGTGGCAATTTTGACATGGTTTCAGGCTTAATGGCTTGGACGGTAGGATCGTGGGGTGATTCAGACTTATGGAAAACAGCATGGCCACAATGTCAGATGCAAGGCTGGCATGTGATTTGGCACTGTTACGAATTGCTGTTTTTATTCTATGGAATGCGTCTCTGCTATAAGGTTAGTTCTTGTTCGCCGTTGGTAGAATCGCCGAATTACCGATTAATCCACTCGATCTCAATCGACTAAATCGTCAGATTTTCAATATTCGATCTGCATACGAATTTCATTATGAATTTCTGGTTGAAGCTAGAACAAATGTTTTCTAGGCCAGAAATAGCGACTGGTTGGAGCGGTGGCAATTTACGGCAGCTGTTTGCTTAGAAGCGGTAATCACCCTTATGGCTAACCTCATCAGGTGAATATTTTTGTTCTTCCTATCTTTATCATCGCTTCAAATAATGTTATGTAATTGTTATACTAATGCAAGTGAAATATGGCTGTATATTAAAATGAATAACAGGAAGTAGTTTCACACACAATGAAAAAGTACAATTTTGAACCACTTAGGAACAACAGTGAATATTGTGTAACGCAATTGGTCTCATAACGGAACTAATTTTTTTTCCAAAATTTATGTGTGTGAGGATATTGAGTTGTTCATTTTTCCGTCATTTATCACACGTGATCAACGACTGCATTTTGCAACACATCTATTTAACAGTTAGGTAGTTCAATAACCTGAACTTAGTCACCTCATTTTAGGTTAAACAAGGTTAGGTGGTGATGTTTGACAAAACTACTTACGATTTTCTTCAAAGAATACTTGTTAGCATAAAGTCATTTGACCATCGTGCTTACTTATTAGTTTATATAGCTTTTCTGTAGAAGTAATTTTATGAAGTATTCAACACCTCATATCAGCATTGTAGAAAAAAAAAGCCTAATCCGTTGCTTAGTTCTGCTGTCAGAAAAAGTATATGAAAAACATGATATGTAAGTGATGAATAATCCAATATTGTGAATTTTATAGGTATTCAATTCGCAATTCTGCACACAGCGACACGCTTTTCACGATTTCGTTTGTTCAATTGCAGTTGACCGTTTCAGTGAATATCGTCATCATTATTGCACCAAAGTTTTACCTGGTCAGTTAATTATCGCATTTCATTTATAATGTCGCATTATTGACAGCTGTATTCAGCAAAGTCGAATGTCCATTGAGCTTTTCATTTTTTAACTTGTCACTTTGATTTTAATCGAGAAACACGAGTGTTATGTTATGTGTACACATTGATTGTGAATGAGGTAAGATTTATTATTGTTTATTGTTGCACATATTCGTATTTCAACAGTCATTTCGTAGCCAATATTCATTGTCTTCAAAGAGTGGTATCATCAAGAGAAGTTTGAAATTTACAGTTCAAGTAGTAAAATTGATTTCGAATAATCCACTCAATCCGTCAAATGGTTTTGGCTTAAAGAATCAACATGTATGTATTCCAAAATACAGGTTATGTGTAATTATAAGACAAAGTACTTCTTCGTTTGATTAATATCTCAGAAATGTTTCCGAGAATCTTACGAGCTAATACTGTCCATGGTCGAGATTGATAAAAACGGTTCGGCTTTGATTCTTACATGTAATGAGGAGTGTTTCTTGCCCAGTACAAAAACAAGAGCATTCTTTACAGATATAATTCTCTATGCTATCCTCAAGACCTCAGAACGCATCAAATTTTACGCCACATTTTCACAGGAGATTCACTACAGAAAGACCGACATAAAATTATTTAATTATGTTTATTCTCGCCTTGAATCAAAGAGAAAGTGAGTCATCATTTGCTCAGCTTGCATGATGTGCTTTACAAGATCATCTCAGAATTGTCTCTTTGTTTGAACAAGATTGTTAGTGGATCTTCAAGAAGCGCAAGCAGAATCTCCTCAGGTGTTTTACCAGATAAGTCACATTGAAACGGTAGCAAAAATGTTTGTGCAGAATACTTTCATTTTAATCTCATCTCTTCGTTCGACAGCATTGAAATCAATGTGCTATCAACATTCAATGATGTGGCTTGCACCATCTTTTATGAAGGTGATGTAAAGGTTTTGTGACTTAAACGATGAATATACGGCTTTTCATCAGACGCTTACTGTACTCATGGGAAAATTAATTTGACAAAGCGAACACTTTAGCTAAAGCTGTTCACTACTACATTACACTAAATGATTAAGTTCATAGATAAAGACGAAAAGGCATTACGTATTGATGGAACCCTTGCACTTTGACAATTGCTCTTCAATAATCGTTTCGCAAATGATATTATCATAGTACGGTGTAATACGAAGGAAATGAGGGCTTCGCTTATAAAATCCAATGAAATGTGTAAAAGGACTTAACTATGAATAGGATGAAACTTATGAATGAATGTGAAGTCCATTATCGATTGAAAACAAACTTTGAACTAGTGGAAGTTATTATGCAGTCAAAACCTTTCTGATTTTGAAGCTTTCTCAGCTCTTCCACATACAACTGTGATTTGATATTTTAGTCACATAAAGGGTTAGTGAAATTGCCGATCTGCTGGGCCGTATCTATATCCTTTTTTTCTATAAAATGTATAATTAACCAAAATAATTTTAATCTACGCTTTGAAATCTGGACTTTCCGAAAATATCTCGTTTTTGTGATCCATAGGAACGCAAATTGAGAGCGAAAAGTTATTTAACGAGTGATATTGTGAAATCAGCACATTTCTAGTTCGACGGCTGCTTCAGTATTCAAGAATTCTGCACCTTTACATTTGAAAAGTGTTTCTCGTGTTTTTCGATAAGATGTCGTACTATATTTTCAAGCTCTTAATTTTAATTTGCCATGTAAATGAAGATATTTGAGTAGGATAAGTCATATATTGCTATTTCCGTATGTAATCTTCGAGGAAAATGAAGCCATTTGAAATGTGCCTTTTTTTGACAAATGTTGATCAGCAATGCGGTCTTTTCTAAATAGAAACAATCTAATTGTGGTCTACTTCAGGTGTCGGGAGAGTCAACACGGCGTTCGATGACGCTGGGGGGACATTCAGGAAGGGCACATCCGTCATTAGCAAAGCTGAGAGACAACATTCTCAATGGCACCATTGACTTTGCGGAAGTGCCTATTGCCGATATGAACCCAGAGGATATCAGGGTTAGCAACATGCTCCATTTTCCGTTCCTGTTCTTTTACAATCGTTTTTTTTATCAGATAGCCCGTAGAAATGTATATCATAATTCAGTTTCACAGAAAATTCTTCGAAAAATCCAACTATTCAAATATATACATGAGTTTGGAAGGTAAATATGCCACGGTTACTAATAAAATAAGTACTGCAGGCAGAGCTGAAACGAGTTTATACACAGCTTCGGATGTATAAATTAAAGAATCTTTATCAAGACAATCCGCACATCTCAAAGAAACGCGGAGGCAAAAAATGGAGCGACAAAACTGGTAAGGTGAGTCTTTTCCTCTTTTTCTATTAGGATGGATTTAAATCATTCACATGAAAATAACTTACAAGTAAACATTAAATCTCCCATAGTTTATTAGCAAGTCATTTCATCTTAATAATAATTTTACTATTTCAAGCTATTTATTATTGACTTAGATAAAAACGAAATTTTAGTATTTTGATCAATCTATACCTACCTATCCATCATAATGCTATGCTATGTCAATGACAAAACTTGGAATCTCAGCTGAGACTCTAATCCAAATCTACAGATGTCCTCCCGCTTGAAATTTCAAGTTTTGCCAAAAAGATTTGTCTAGCTTGGCAGTATAAACCTATTTTTTCGATATTTTTTGGTATTGACAGTGATTTTTTCCACAGGCACGCCGCATATCGATGCCAGGAGCCTCTCCGCAGGGTGCGAAGTCGCGGATTGAGGAGGATGAGAAGAGCGATCTTACTGTCGAGTCTGCTCCTCATAATGTCTACCTTAGTGCTTATAAACTTCAGCTGGAGCCCAACCACTCCGTGCGGGTCTAGTCGTCACTTTGCTTTTGAATCTCACTGTGTGTCTCTCATCCAATACCTATATGATTATGTGTGATTGCATTAAATTCTAAATTAATGTTCCCAATGAATGTTCAATTTTTGAATAGAGGAAAGGTCTTTTTTCGCTACCCTCTCAAAATATATTTCTGTGTTTTGTAAGATGTATGGATGTTTTCAGCGGGTGTTGGCGTTATTTCTCCTATTTGGTAAATTTACGACTACATTCATTTATGTCTACAACTTAATCCCTTACAATTGTTAATAACATTGCCATTAATCATTTAATGATTGAATATTATAACAAAAGACAGCCACCAACTCTAGTTGACAATTGGATTGTGATCGCTAGATCTGAGTTTCTAACGATTCATCAAAAAGTGGTGGAATAATATGTTAATAGTTAACGAAGTATTATCATGCACACACAATATGACACCTCAGTTCATGAAATTTATCTGTTCACGTAACGCGTCCTCTGTGCTAGATTTCTGAATACGTTAAAATAGTAACAAGTCATGAATCAGGTAAAAAAAATATTCGTCGTAAGTGACAAAACATATAATTAATCCTAATGCTTAAAAGATTAAAAGCAATCAAATGAGCGTTGTCGAAGCCCAGCTTGTTATTGTTAGGTGATCCATTAAGACACCTATTCCTTACTATAGCCTGTCAGCTAGAATCTGAATGTGCTTACCAGAACAGACGAAAGTACCAGGAGTACTTCCGAGTTCAATAAACCAATACTCTGCCAAGTTCATAGGAAAAGTCTAGGATTTTGATGCCCTTTGCAACATATGAGTAATATATGAACGATGAGACTAAGTAAACAATTCTATGTCCATACAATAACACTGACTGTTATTAGATAAGATAAGGCTTAGGCATCGAACAATCCCTTGTGGCGGTATGCGCCTACGTATTCGTGTTCAACGCGAAATCGTGGTGGTAGCGAATGCGTGCCTGGAATACACAGTGACTTGAGTTGACCACTTCCACCAAGTCAGTGATAGTTATCCTAACCAGATTTCTCTGGTACCAATTTACTGACCCCGGAAGGATGACGGGCTAGTTAGCTTATGGGTACCCCGCGAACTGATTCGGGTCTGTGTTTCACCGTGACACTCGCAACACTGCGTCACTGCCCCCTATTATGTTGGCTCGGGTTCGGTAGCCGTATGGTTTATCCCAAAGTTGGGTGATTTACCTCAAACTTGAGTAATAAACCTTTATTATAAAATAGAAAGAATAGAAAGTATCGTATCGATAGCGATACGAATACAAAACAATTGTAGAAGAAAGAGTCTTTCCTGAGAGAGAGTGAGGAGAGGTATAGGAGAGTCGATGGAAGAGTAGAAGTGTGATGAGGTCCAGAGACAGAGTGAAGTCCAGTCCAGTGAGGTGGAGGAATAGAGGCAAGTGAAAAATAAAGCTAAGGTTGAAGGGCTAAAGCCCTTTTATAGTTTGATCCTATCAGAATGTTATGAATGATATGTATGTATGATATGTAGGATCATCATTATCATTATATTGAGAGGTGGTTTATTATTTCTGAATGGATGGGAAGTAGCAAGAATTGCTACACCTATTGACTGCTGTTAGATATTAGATATATAAGTAGATAGAGAAGATTTGATATTCTTCGACAATACCGAATCGACTTAGTTTTGGTTGTGTCTCATACAGTAAAATACTATATTCAGGTTCATGTAATCCTCAATAAAAGAATCCGACAATGCGAATAAGACTTTTTGTGAAATACAGCTGATCAGCACCTCATTAACCTCTATGCTTATTAAACTGGCAAAATCTTAAGTTGAAAAAGTTTAGTCGTCCACCTATTTCTATAATCTATTTGGTACGCAATTTAGTAAAATCTTCATTTTGACTATTCACTTTGTCAAATAACATCTAGAAATCATTGTTAGAGACAGGTCACGTTTCTATCACAAAAGAAGATTCATAATTGGAACGGTGAAATTTGTGATGAAGAATTCGATATAATAAAAACATGCTCTGTGTCCTAACAGTACACCACACAACAAATTGTGATGAAACTTCGTAGTTACATATGCATTAGAGAATTTTCCAAGGATTCGAATTTCGACATACATGAACAGAAAAATATTTTTAACTTCGTTAACTTTGCTAAGAATTCATCAATGCCTATTGGAGCCTCAGTAACCTATTGGAATACTAGCTTTCGAAGACAGTTATCGTGCTCTATCTCAGTTCTTGTCGCGCCCTTTAAATCACGAATATTCGCGAATGTGCGCATAATTTTGTATTATTGTAGCAAGTTGCGTAGTAGTATTAGAAAGCAATCCACTGTAAAGAGCAGTCCGCTCTTTTAGTAACCGATCTCTATTTGTTTCATGCTTTTTCATTTTGATACAGTTAATATCTCGTGGAATGTATTTCTTCGGATTTTATTTCTAGTGGTCTATATTTTGTGTTTATTTGGCAGGTGGTGTTAAAGGGTGAATTATACGATTGAATAACGAAACGGGATATTCTTGTGAAAAATGGTTAAAGAGACGAAGTACTATGATGTTCTTGGAGTACAGCCGAATGCGACCGATAGCGAACTCAAGAAAGCCTACAGAAAATTGGCACTAAAGTACCATCCTGACAAGAACCCAGAGGGTGGAGAACAGTTCAAACTTATATCACAGGTAGCGTTTGCTTTTTTAGTATATAAGTAGGCCTTTTGTATCTATTCGCTCCATCGATGCATTTTTCCTATGAGATATAATATTGATTTTTCATGTGAAGATTAGAAAAAAATAAGCGTTTTCAATTAAATATTGTAGACATCTTGACTAATAGTACCTATGTTATTCAGATCTTAGGAATCAAGCGTAGTTGAATTATAGGATCTGATTTTTTGTAAGTGAATTGAAATCATAGTTTCTTATTATGGTAAATACCCAGGGTGAAACCCACAAGTTTCAATAAACAGCAAAAAAGCTATTTCTGTGTTTCCGCTGCTTAAAATACTGTAAAGTATGATTTCACCTTAAAGATGGCTCTCCCTTTTGATTTTAGAACCTGACAATTTTACCAAGTGTTATTCTTAAACTCTATAAACAAATAAAGTTCACTTCCTCAGGATAAATATTAACTAGATTTCTACAACATTTTATAAAACGTTGGCTATTAGAGTGCCAGAAGTAATCGATTGTTATAACATTGTCAGGAAATTCTACCTTCAGGTTTTAAATATAATAAACTTGGAGATGTTCCACTTCATAACATAATGCCTTTAGTATTGGCTTACAGTTATTTTTCTGCGGATATTCAGAGAAACACCGTAGTAAGGAATTCAATAGAATCAGTTACTTGTGACTGTTTCCTTGGTAGATTGAAACATGTCTTCGAGATCTGTATGTGTAGTACGTCTCGGAGTAAAGACAAACCATCATATGTCTTCGAGACGGTTTAACTTTGCCATGTATATCACTGTGTATCAGCTTTGCGGTATATAGTAATGATGGCAAGAACCAAATGACTTAGTACTATTCTTCCGAAATCAAAATAACATACTACAAAATTTCTGCAGAAAAAGGAAGCAAAGAATTTTCTATAAACAGAGTTTTGGAGCTTTCATTTGTTTGTGTGCCTCTCTCACAATGTTTTTTTATTCTTCTAGTTCATTGATTGTCGATTTTTTACTTCTTTGATACTTCATGTTAATGTCCAGAATTTGGTGATGTCTTTCCGATATTTTGGACTGGCTTCTATCAATGATTATCCCCATTTTTTCACTTGGAAGTTCTCGCGTCAAGAGCTTGTAAGATCATTGTACGACAAATCGAATGTTTTGTTATTGTAGGACGTTTTGTTGTGATTTATCTTTCTTGTAAGCTAATGGAATGCATTCTTGGTTCATTTTCATAACAGATATATTATTCCGGACATTTCGTACTAATCAAGCTCCTGTTTTGATTTATATGGGTGATGACTATCGAATAATATCGACCTAAATTACTGCTAATCAACTATATCAGTTGACTCGTGTGGTTTTTGTGTGTGTGAAAACGCTTAGTTAGAGTAGTTTCAGAATTGTTCACATATATTGCAAAGTCTCTACCTAGATTAGCTCCAATCACGTCATAGATCCTTGAAACAGTTCACATTTTCTTTTCTAGATTTCGATATAGATGTTGCTGCCGTGAAGAAAAGGTTCAGTGCTTACTTTTTTTGCTTAGTATTAGTTTAACACAGGTACATAGATGTTTTGGCTCCTAATTTTTTTGCATTATAACTTCTTTGTTTATTCGGTCGTTCGCACTACCATCATATTATGATAAACGATATGCAACCAAATTATATGCCGTATGGAAAATTCGATGCATTCTTCACAATAAGAATGAGACTGACGATTCAAGAAGTTGATGAAATTGCTTTTGCTTTGGTTAAACTCTTGGTTTTTTCTCTCACGCGTACACTACATCACGGATGAGCTAATTATACGATGGAGCAGTATTAGTGTATGTGGTTTAGTTCAATTTCACCAAAATGTGGCGAGTCGATTGTGAAATTCCAGTAATGTCTTGGAAGAGGGCAACACTGAGTCGTTCCTTAAGTTTTTCTCACACCGCTGCAGTCAAACTTTGAAATTGTTTTTCGTAAAAGTTGGCCTTGATTATCTGTTAATTACACAATTATCAAAATAGCACGTGCGGCCGATTCCAATAAGCCGAGAGCGTGGTTTTCCGAGCGTGGGACCCATACCGAATTGAGCTGGCGAATTTTGGTTGCCAAGCTACTAGGCGTCGTGCATGTGTTTTAATGACAAACCGGGCATCCTCATTCAGTTATAGTTTATGTAAGGAAGTTCTTTTCATGCAAGAAAACTTCCGCGAATGGTCACGGATGCAGCATAGTACTGTGTTGATACTAGTGGCTTAAAGTGCGATCTGTAGTAGTGCCAGATTCAAACACAGTCGTGATTTCATCGGTTGTTTTCTTTATATTGGTTTGCAGCTTATTTCAAAAAACAAGCGAGCGTAGCTGTCAATGATCCACTTTCAACTTTCCACTCAACTAATTAATCTTCCTGTGCTTCTATTACTCTGGTTAGAATTACTTAAGTGTTCTCCAATATTGCAGGCGATAGAATGGTTTTAAAGTAAAGCAAAGCCGAATGAACCAATTTTTGTGGCAGTATGTTTGAATTTATCTGATCGTATTGTATTTGATCCCGTATTAAGTAGTCGAGAAAAATGTATACAGGTTTCTTGTTCTAATATGAGCTCATTGCGTAGATTATCACGCAAAACTTTTTATACAGGCCTACGAGGTCCTTTCTGATGAGAAGAAACGACAGATATATGATCAAGGAGGAGAGGAAGCACTTCAGGGTGGAGGAGCCGGTGGAGCAGAGTTCCACAATCCATTTGATGTGTTTGATATGTTCTTTGGTGGAGGTAGGCCATGCTCTATTTCAAGTTTGCAAGAGACAGAAATCAAATAAATTAATGAATTAAACGTTTTCAATATTTGGACTGACGTACCATTCCAAATAAGTGCTTAGCTTTATATTTTTGCAGTATGAATCTTTTATAATAGATTGAAATTTATATAGAAATATTAATTAGTCTAAAAAATTTGGTTAACATCCATGAGAGGCGCAACGTAAACAGCTAAGCTATGATTTTGGAAGTGCAGTACGTGTATATTAGGAGCATATTGGTAATCATTTTTTGTCCTTATTTCGTTTATGTATGATGTAGATCTTTATTGATAACCAATCGTATAGCTAGTGCCTACCTTTTCCAGACAGTTTCAGACCTGTGGTTTCTTCTATATAGAAGGCTGTCTAAGGTTTCCGGTATACGTGAGCATCTCACATAAATTATGTGGTTCAGGAAAACGCCAACAGGGACGTGGAGTACGACCAACTGTACATCAAATGAAAGTCTCTCTGGAACAACTATACAATGGCTTTTCAAAAAAACTGAAGGTGAATATATGCTCTTAACACCATTGTAGTTAAAAAAACTTATCTGTATTAACGCAGGAGATTAGTACTCAAACGTGCTTTCAAAACTTTTCTGATAACTGCTTAACTATGATGATTTCGACAAATTATTTTAAGGTTACCAGAACGGTCATCTGTACTGAATGTGGAGGGCTTGGTGGACCGCAAGGCTGTGTAACAAAATGTTCTGAGTGTAAAGGACGCGGAGTGATAATAAAGTTGGTTTGATAGGTTTTTGTTGCTATTATTGTAATAAGCATTTGCGAATATATTTGTAGGGTTATGCAATTAGGGCCAGGGATGATTCAGCAGGTGCAATCATCGTGCTCTGCTTGTAAAGGAAATGGAGAGATGATTCCTCCAAAAGATCGGTGTAAAGGTTGTCAAGGTCATAAAAAGGTTTGCAAATGCTCGAATTTGTTTTGAAACTAGTTATTTCACGATCAAGATATATAAAAGAAGTCAATGTTATTTGTTATGGTCCAGGGTAGACATAGCTCCGCATCTATCAGAGGGATTTCAAGAATTTCGCTATTACTTTTTTAAAAAAACCACATCTATGCTGATAGTTTTGCTTTCAAATTGCTGACTATAAACTTCCGAGAACTAGATTGCATTAGCACAGTTCTGGTGATAACATAGTTGCTGGTTCTTCAAGATTGTAGTGGATGGTTTGCTTTTCGAGCAAAAAGAGACTTTAACAGCAACGTGTTTGTGAAATGTTTTATGGCTAAGAACAGGAAAAAACTATTGTGCGTTTTAAACGCACATGATTAAATCATAGCACATTCTGATTGATGAATTTAAGATCACCTGAAATACTTTTTGAAGTTGATCTCTCAGAGGTCAGTAAATTTATACGAGAATTATCTAAGAAGGTACACGAATTAACTGATTAGCATTATTCTGGTTCCCTCAAGTAACTGTGTATACCAGTCTTAATTAAACACTACAACATCATAAAGGCGAATGGATGGAGCAATTTCAGCCGGAGATAGATTACGGCAATGATTTTTTATCTTTTAATAGTTGAAAAGACGTAGAATATTCTTGGACGAGCTTTGCTTGATACCAAGGCATATTTGGAACAGCAATTGGTGTGTCGTAATTTATGCGTTTTGTTTTTGCTTTTAAACAATGACATTAACCGTTTTTGTAGAAGGACTCTTTCAAAACTATATTACAGAGAAAAGTCGAAGAGATTTTGGAAGTTCATGTTGAGAAGGGTATGAAAGATGGTGATAAAATTATGTTCGAAGGAAGAGGAGATGAAGATATCGATGTGCCTCCTGGTGACATTGTTATCATTCTTGATGAGAAGGTTTGTTTCTCCTGTTGCAGCAATAGTGTCACACGTAAGTAGGAAGATATTTTTACATTCTTTTTTAAGGAACATAATAGTTTCTTCAGGAAGGATGATAATTTGGTGATGAATATCGACATTGAGGCTAGTTTTCTTCTTATTTGAATAAATGAAGAATGTGCAACATTGATGTAATTTCCATTTTTAGCTTGTTGAGGCTTTATGTGGATTTTCTCGTGTTATTAAGACGTTGGATGAGAGAACTTTATTCTTCAATGTGTTACCAGGTATTACTTTTCTATCATTGTTCAAGCTGACTCGGCATCATACTTAACGAACTCGTTCTATTTGAAGGAGAAGTTATCAAACATGCTGATATGAAGGTTATTTATGGTGAGGGAATGCCGCATCGGAGGAACCCTCAAGAAAAGGTACATTTATATATGTGTATACATATCATTTATTTTTATCCGTTTAAACTTCGTTTTTGTTCAAGTAGTATAAGATTTTTTGCAATAAGAAATACGAACATTTTTATTTCATTTCTCAATATGATTATTTACCTCACATCATAATATCAGGTCTACCGAAAACTCCTTTCCGTTTCTATGACAACCATCTTTGACACGTAAACTACTATTTGTCTGGCGCATTTTCGCTTGTCTATTTTTATCGCTCAATATATGCATACTGCTGTAGCGAATTAAGTAAAACAATGTCGACTCACGTCAGTCCTAAGCGTGAAGCGGTGGTGTACTTATGTCTACTGATGAATTTCATTTACGTCATTGTATTTTATACAAATTTTAACAAGGGGGAAATGTTACGAAAGCATGTAGAAATTTATTGACGGTGTTTGGTAAAAATATATTTCCTGACGGAAGATGCGGGAAATGGTTCAAGAATTTTAAAATAGGTACGGTGATTTGGGAAATTTTTTCTGACAACATCTGGATTCGTGAAAAGGCTGAGCTTAGATCAACAAACCCATGTGCCCATCTATGCTTCCTCGGAACAAAGTCAAGCGTTTTTTGGACCGGATGACAATTGATTATTCGTGGACCCGAGAAAGCCAGCTTTTCCGTCTTTAAGCAAAATTTTATATTGATTAGTATAGTGCTGTGTATATGGTGGGACATTCGGGAATCACTATATTATAAAGTTGTAGGATCAAACGAAAAGCTCAGTTAGATGAGGTATCACAAGCGATTCAATAGTTCAAAGACAGCAGTGCGATAATAAAGGCTGGTGAAGTTCAGTAGGAAAAACATCCTGCTGCATCATCATAATACCAAGCCACATGTTGCTTTGAAAACTTCAAAAAATTGCAGAACTAGGTTGGAAAATTCTGTCGCATCTATCATATTTTCCAGACCTACCACTTTTTCGATTATCACTTTTCTTGTTTTTACGACATTTTTTGAAGGGTAATAAATTCAAAGATTTAAAAGGTATCAAACAAGCATTGGTTCAATTTTTCGCATAATAAAATGAATCATTTCTCAAAATATGTATATGATTCGTGCTGGCCAGAAGTTATTATTAATAATAGCAATTGTGTTATTTTATAAAGTTTGTTGACGGTAAGAAAAAGTTGTGTTTTGTTTTATTACAAAAATGAGCACTTTTTGGTAGACATTATATAACACTTGTTATTCTAACATATTCAGCTCTATAGCTGTATTATAGTATTGGCGAGTTTTCCTAATTTTTTTATATGACAGTATTTCTTTTTTTTGCCTTCAACATTTTTAAATTGCATGCAGTTTGTTACCTGAGCTATTTGCTTCAGTGCTTGAAGATTATTTTTAAGGGAGACCTGATTTTGCAATTCCGTGTCGTATTCCCTGAGAAATTATCCGTAGAGGCTCGGCGAAAACTTGCAGAACTTCTTCCTGGTAAAAGTGAGTCAATCAAATGCAGTGATAGCAGTTGGTGTGTTTTTATTGGAATTATTTGCAGGTGAATGTTTGGTTGGTGATGACGATGAGGTGTTCGAGCTGACCGAGATATCTATGAATCGTTATCGACAGGACGAAAGCAACCACAGCCACCAGGAGGGCGGAGTCCGCTGTCAGCACCAATAAATTTTACTTATGATTTGATTGTTTGTTTTGTTGGTACAGATTATGTTTCCAATATCTTTCTGTTATCATGGATTCATCTATGGATCTTCATGCAGGCTGTCATACAGCAGAAACTGCATATTTAATTTTCTAGTCGAGTCGGATCCGACGTTTCAAATTCTGTTTCGTGTTGTACTACTTATGTTGAACGTCACATTGATGTGAAGAATTACTGATGCTTTTTCACTTACCGTGTTCTCTTCATCTTTAGACCATCTGGATATATATATCTTATGATTTCTCGATATTGCTTAGAATTTCTCTTTTCATTTCTCAGAAAACTAAAGAAATACAAAGTTGTAGGTAGAATTCTAAAGCTTATTAGTGCTCGTTTAGATGAGGACGTTTAAGAAATTCTCGAAGGTTTTAACACAGTAGGGATAGTGTTTTCTAAAATTCTTTTGTTGATTTTACACCTGCCATCATCAAAATAATACACCACAGTTTCCATTACGTACTACTATGGTTATCAATTTTTATTGAAACCTGAATAAATTGAAAATCTGACTATGTTAACAATCAGAGGAGGGGTTAATGTACACACAAAGAGGGCCCAAAAGTGACCAATTGGGTGTTCATCAATGATGAATTTGAGCAAGAATAGGCAGCTGATAGTATGACAGGATGATGAGAAAAGCATGACACCTGTTGATATTCTTGAAAGCGTGAGCACTAGCTCACTAACGTCGAAAAACAACGAAAGAGAGTTCAGCACAACGAACTCAACTCGTGACTCATCTTGGATGTCTACCACACAGAGAGGATACGATGCCAACAAGAATGGGTCCTGTAGATTGCTATTTATTGCGTGCGTTCTTGAAAGAAAGGAAAAACGCTTCTGCGAACCTGATGAAAGAACAAGGTTGAAGTTAGAATTATATGTGCAAGAACGCACAAAAAATATCCAGAAACTGTGTCAGTCATTGCAGTAGATACGACCTGCATGTTTTCAGAAGGAGGATGGTGTATGACCGACCGTAGCTATGGAAACGGTCATTCTGGCGGAATATCGTGCTCTATGGCAAATCGTATTAGATGTTCATGGATGTAAGAGTGTTGTCGTTAGTTCAACAATCATCGCATGTTATTTATGCTCGGTTTTAACGGCATATAATGACCAGATTTAATATTCCTGTAAGAAGTACTGGAAGTAATGGGATAATGTCATTAGGTTTTCGAGTTTTAGATGTCATCAATGCTAAGTGTTGTATATTTTCGTCTTGTTTTATGTGACTTCGTCTACTTCAGTAGTTTTGTCCTTGTTAAATTCTTATGTCATTATTTGAATAGTTCTTCTACCTATATCTTCAAAGAAATGACGGTCAAACGAAGGAATCATGGAAGAAATAAAAAGAATCGCGGACGTTGCACATTTATTCGCTGTACGAATTGTGGACGTTGTTGTCCTAAAGATAAGGCTATCAAGAAATTTGTTGTACGAAATATTGTAGAGGCAGCAGCTGTTCGCGATATTGGAGAAGCTTCGGCATATATGCGTGAGTTACCAATTTGTTTTTAGATTTTTATTTTATATTTGCATAAGTTGTACTGATAGCACTGCATTTGATGTGGGGTTTAGGGGCTTGAGAAAAAAGGTGCGTCAATGAATTGTATGACTTTGAAGATGTGCAGCATTAACCTTTCAAACGAAGCGAATGGGTTCTTTAGAAAAGACTTCAATAACTTTTCTGTCGTCTTTGTTTTCGGTGATTTTTCTCGTAGATCACTCATACCACTCACTTCTCTTGAATAAATGACTTTCAAATCTCATAAAAAAATGAGAAGATGGGATGTATTACTAATTTAAATGAGCGCGTTACATAACTTATCTAATTATTCGGTGTGTTTTGTCGCATTTCAATGTTTGCTTCATTGTAGTAGTCAATTTTTTTTCCTCAGTATTTAAATGTCGCTGAATGCTGGAAAACTGGGAAGTGAGCCATTTTTCTTTGCTTTAATACTTCTACATCTTTCCTTGCTCTTCAGACCTGTTAGATAGGATTTTAGATAAGTAAACAACTTTACAGTGACAAAAAAGAAAAATTTTTTCTCCTGAAATCGAATAGTCTTAAATTGATCATTACTACTACTTTTAATGAACGAAAAAATCGAAGTGCTTACTCTTCCGCTAAGACTTATACCGACGGAAAATTTTTGTGGTACATTATGAGTCCGCGTTAGGTTATGCTTGATTTGTTGTACAAGGCAAGAAGTATAATAACATCAGCGTTTTGTCACGCTGATCGTTTTCGGATGTCACGAGTTTCCAGAGATCTTTCTCTGTCATGTTTCCATTTTTGTTTTAACCTTAATATCTTTTTATCACGGAAGAAACGACTAAAGTTTAACTTGCGTATTAGGATTATCATTTCTTTGATTTGTCACGTTAACAAATCGCTTTGATACTCAATGTCTTGTCAACAAATGATTGTGGTCTATAAAAATACAAGAATTGCATCCTGAAACATTCTCATTTTGTTGGTACATTATGGATTTCTGTGGTTTTCTTCTTCTATAAAATCAAAGGAATCTGTGAAGTATAAACAGAATACTTCATAATTTGTTTGTAAATCGATTAATGTATGCTCAATTACGACATTTTCAGAGTATGCACTGCCCAAACTTTATCATAAATTGCACTATTGTGTTGCCTGCGCTATCCACAGCAAAGTGGTTCGTAACAGATCTAGAGATGCTCGCAAAGATCGCAACCCTCCTCCTCGTTTTGGTCAACGCACTGCTCAAGCTCGTCCTGGAATTCCTGGTACCCGCGCGTGAATTCCTATTGTTTGTTATTTCTTGTAATAAATCTGGTATTGTGTTTTTTTTTGACATTGTTGGAAAATATTGAAGTTAGATGTGAGTGTTACATTTAGTTTTTGTTGTTCATACTCTGTCGTTGCACGAAGTATTGTTTTACTGTCGTCTAAAACGTGCTTGCCAAGTTTGCTTACTTGTTTCAAACACGTGGAACAACATTCATACTATTTGTTTAATGAAATTTATCTCGTAGTCAAACTTGTATATCACTTACTGAAATGTAACAGGCAGAGTAAGCCGCACCAAATGTTTTCGACTTAAAATTTTGATGGTAGTAATTCATGCAGGCGGTCATCAGCAGTGCAGTGGCTCTATTAAATTGATTCATAAAATTGCTTGTTTTAATTTCGGCTATTGTAAATGAAAGGCTCAAAAAAGCATGGAAATATATGGTATAAGTAGACAAGTTTGTATCACAGCGGTTCGGAATGACCAATAGATACCATTAGTGCATGACACTTTACGTAACTAGCTCTAAGCTTGTGTTATTTTCTGGGACTACCGAGTTTCGAAAAAGAAAGCGCATATGATTTCTACGTCCACATGCTTGAATTTGTATTCAGCAGCTTTTTACGATAAAAACGTTTTTATGTAGGAGCGTATAGCGCTGCGGTAAAGGTGCTCAGTGATAGGCATGCCTCAAATAATGTGCATGTGCTGCTGCTCTACACCGCTTCCAGGCAAATCTAGGTTTCATTCCGTGTTCGGTAAATCGGCACTGAATAATTCTGGAGAGATAAGCAGCATTGGATTAGTACTGTTGACAACTCTGGTCAATGTACGTTGGTCCATGAATGCGTCTTCGTGTCTTATAGAGAGAAATTGTTCAACACCAAAGCTTATCGTACGTTATATTTATTCGGAATTGTACATTTCGACATTTGATAATGTTGTGTCACACTGAGATTTTGTGAATATGAGGTGTTGTAAAACATGTCCGAGCAGATTTGAAAATTTCTTGGTGGTAAAGAAGAGGTGTTATTTGGTGCTACAGATATTGATTGGTAATGCTGACGAAAAAACTTATGTTATCTGAACTAACCGAGCTATATATTTGCCAATAAACTGCTCAGATATTTTATCCTTAAAAGTCATGTGCTCTAAAATAATTCCTTATTTTTGTTTGCAGACTATGAGATTTGTATAAACCTCAAAGTTGATGTCGTATTAATGTCGTTATGAGGGTGCAGTAGCCCAGTAACACACAGGCCTAAATCGTGTTCGTTGCTGACCTCAGGCCTACTAATGCAGCCATCTTCCGGGTCGGTAAATTAATGCCGGAGAAGTCTATGTAATATAACAGAGTTCTGATATGATGAAAAGCAGTCGACTCAATGAATGAACCAATCTCGCATTTGACCACTTCCACGTTATCACGTTGAGCACGAATACATAACATAGGCGCATCCCCAAATAAAGATTGGTCAACGCCAAAGTTTATTTCATTTTATGTATCGTCATAATTTTAAAAATAGAAAGTCTATCCTAGTTATCATCGTATTAAAGGTAGATCGAAAAAGTCAATAAGGCTTGTGTGACGAAATGAGCCAGTTAATTCACATAAAGCGATAAGCCACTATTTCTTGAAGTTTTCACCTTTGAATTTTATTCAGCACTATTGTATTCATGTTGAGTTATTTACAAATATACTTGGTATTTACATTAAAGGATGCAAAAAAAAGTTACACTTTGTGTTTCCTAACTAGACTCGACTTTTTCAACATCCTATTCACACAAAGAGTGCGAATCACCTTTCTGTTTGTTTTCTGTTTCTTCTCCACTCTTCAGGTTAAAAAGAAATCTTTGCTATATTCGATAACTCTGTTGAGCATAGTTTACATCTATTATATCAACCAAAGCTAATGATTTTCTTGTTTCATCTTCTCAAATAAGAATTGGTTCTGTGATATAAATAGTTTGGTAAGGAAAAGCTTGAAGTTATAAGCATATTTTCTAAAATACCTGTTGTTGTGTACATTGATCGCTTAAATCAACTAATATTTTGCTTTAATATCCATAATGATGCTGAGTTATTCGCCACTTGGAACCTCAAGCAAGACAAAATATGTGCTGTCCCGCCTGAGGTTCGAGGTTTCGCGACCAGCTCACAGCATCTATGTGGATATTAGAACATCACTATAATATCCTATCATAGTTGATAGAAGATAAACATACTATAATGATTTCGCTTTAAATTTCAAGAATGTGTGAACCTAGTTGTGTAGTTGTTCCGAGAAATCAGAAGTCATCCTCAATTTTTTCTGGTCGTAACAAAGTTGGAAACGATTTTCTTTTGAATGGGTTGAATTTCAAATGAAACGTTTAGATTCGAACAGGTCTGTAGTTTCAAAATATGCGTTAAAAACGTTGAAGCTTTTCAACTGTGAAAAAGAGTAACGCAGTTTCGAACAAAAAATTAAAAGCACGATTTGTTTTTTATGAAATTATTTTGCTTTCTATCACATATGATTGGTCATAACTAGATGGTATTGATATATCATGGTTTTAAAATTAGCCACAAATCTTTGAATCTCAGGCAGGATTCGGAACCCTCATCTCGTGGATTTCTGGCCTCATGTGCTACCGATTGCACTAGCAAGGTCCATGTTATGCGATCATATGTTTTTACATCATTATAAACCATTTACTGTCATAAAGTATGTACTTACTACGAAATTTTTGACTCTGATGCGTTCTTGAAAATAAACAATGAGGAAAAATTATTTCACAGAGAAAAGTACTTTACTACTCTGCATACAATAAAGCAAACATAACTAGGTAGTATAGCAATGAAGTTTTCCTAGTGAATGGTTTTTTTGTTCAGTACTTAATACTTCAACAAAATTGACTCAATCAAAAGTATTCAGAGAATTGAAAGTTAGTTTTTAAGAATTACGTGTTTGGCGGACTGAAGAGTGGGTGTCACGATGATGAGAGGTGAGAGTCCGCGCATAAGTGGATGTCAAGATAGAGTGACGATTCAGCAACAAACAGTACCACTTCATTTCCCTCAGCTATGCTACCATCATCGAAATCCGCACCAATTCCTGTACATAGGTATTAATTAATATTACTTGTCAATACGAATTTTAGGACATACAATAGATTCAGATGTCGAGTATGATGCTAACAAATTGCCTCAATTTCTCTTCAGAATCGCGGTTTTGATTCAGATCAGCGTCGCATACTCCTTCAATGTTGGTGAATGCAAAGAAGTATCTGTCTGATAGACCTCAGCTTCTAGATTGTCCAACCTGTAAAGTAAGTACAGATTTCTTCGTTAGATAAGTTAGTTTTTTCTTTCCGTGTCACTCTTTCCATCAATGCTTTTTTTTCTATAATAATTCCAGTTGATTTCTATGGCCACTCATCTGCTGCTGAGCAATTTAATTCCATGCTAATGTTATCATTTTATGATTTTTCGAAGTTTTCGCAGATCGTCAAGTACCCGATCAATGTGTTTACAAAGCAAATTACCGTATGCTTTGTTTGACATTAAGATAAAATACTGCTTTTCTATAATCGTCATGATTAACGGATTTAATGGAGAGCAATCGCTTGGATATTTCAATAAATTTTAATAAGTAAACGAAGCAATTAATGAGTAATGTATTAGTCTTCGGTTTGAGGAGTTGGCAATATTTTCATTTTCCTCACTTCTGTGTTTTTTTTTTCGTCAATTGAGATCTTCGAAATCAATAAGCTAGCTTGCTATAGGAATTGAAAAGTGCCATTGGAACAACGATTGCTATACAAAAGTATTTCAGTGCTTGAACTATATAAAAATAGATAGACATCGCCAATAATAATTACCAGAAGTCTCCAAGGATACAGGCTGTAGAGCTAGAAATCTCAGATGTTATCAATTGCTTGCCAGAGCATCTCCTCAACTTGCGACTTGGAAACGCCGCCTCAATCACCGTACTATCTATATGTCTCACTTCTCACTCACCTCACTCACTGTCGCATGTCGCTTTGTGAAACATCTCTCAATTTTTTGTACAAAAGTTGCTTCAAAGACAAAACTAACGTATGACAATGCTTTTAGTCCTGAAACCCCGTGGAAATATAGAGACTAACTAGTCTAAGTATTGTACACAGGACATTCATCTCACATTTCAAACATTGTACTGATCACTTTCAAATGTTGATAACAATGAAGAATAATCTATTACAATAAAGGATATTCTTTCAACATTTTAGCTTTCTCATATTTAGAATCACGGCGAGACAGAATTACACTTTGTCAACGGAATTTTCACCTACGTTGCATTCTTTGTCATCTTAATCGCTGGCATTTTCATCTTACCGTTATTCTTCCTATGGGTGAGTTTCGCGTATATTTTCCGAGTACATCTTAATACACTGAACTCAAGCTCAAATAAATCATTAAGCAATATTGTTTTCGTGATGTTCAGTTAACTGTGGACCGAAACAATCATGTAATTAGGTGCCATTTTGTGTGGAAACATTCAAGGATGTCGAACACCACTGTTCTTCTTGTAACGCTTGGATCGGAACCTACAGACGTCTCGGAAAAAGCACTTAACGCCATCATTACTGAGTTATCGGTCACAGAGGGCGCATAGAATTGATCTTCATTAAAAAACATGTCGTGTCTACAAAAAGACAACAATGAAAATTGTTTTACAATCATACGTTGTTATGCAACATCGTGTTCCTTAAGTCACGAGCAAAATTTCGAGGTACGTATATATTTCATAAACAGCATTTCATTATTAACAAAATTCAAAAACAGCCAAATGAAATTTATATTACAAATTTCGAATAGATCTTGAATAAAACGATATTGATTAGTATGTAATCAATATGACTATAATTTAATCAAACAGAATACAATTGGATAAATACAAGGCGCTAATTTAACATCGAACCCTTGCGATTATAAATGAATATAACCCATTAAGACAACATATAGTTGAAAAAAAATCGAATGAATTGAATATTAGGAATAAAAGCTGAATATGCAGAACAACACAATGTAATATACGACATGGAAGGTAGACTATTTATACACTGCATTGAAGAATTATCGATAAGAAGAGGATATTGATAACGAATGTATAGCAGGTCTTAGTGGTCAAACCCGATTGAAGCGACCAAGTTGTCGTTTGCATGCGGGGCACGAATGCAACACATCAAGACACTGGTCCACGCAAAACGGTAAACAACAGAAACACCATGGGATTAGGAACAAAAAGAAACCTAGTAGAACACATATTCCACACAAAATCCATGGAAGAACGCCTGCTACACGCTCGATGTGCGACACAATGTGTGCCTAAATAGTACACGCGCATTATTTATACTAATTAGCTAAAAGTCAAATGAGATGTAGACGTCAATAATCTTTTGATGGTCATTGAACGCAACTTCCTCGGAGCAGGTTTCTCTCCTATATTAGCTCTATTGTGTGAACGAGCTATTTGAAAATGTAGTTCCAAGGGATTCATACACTTGCCCTCTTTACTTTTACTACCCAGCTTACAAACACTATATGAGCGTCCTGGTAGCTTTCTTCTCACTTCTATTCTAACCTTAAAATGAAGAACAACTTGCAAACAATGTTGGGGAATCGTAAAACTATCAAGTGGTTATTTCCTTTCACGTCCTGGATACATTTTTCTTTGACGCATTACATGCAGTAACCAATTTTTACAAATCCATAGCATTTCTTCTATAAATAAATTTTGGGAAGTACTTTATAAAGCATCGACGAGTCAATGCTTTTGTGGTAAACCAAGATCTCCAAATAGCTTAATTTAATTAGTTAATGAGAATTATTGGCTTTTGCATTCTAAAAATGTGTGGTAATCAATGAGCAGAACCTTTATCACCTGTACTAAAGTTGATAATCGAGCGTGCGCCGTTATGTCTTCCATTCGTCCTTATCGTATTCTTAGGAAAGTCTAGCAATTTTTTTTTCGCTCTAAGGGCTCGCTGAACATCATAATCTTCTTCTAAGACTTACGTGAAGAAATCTGACCATAGCGATGGTGATCCTCCTGTAATGTTCAATGTGTCGCATAAGCTCTATTTTCTGCAGTCTGTTTTTCGGTTTGCTTACATAGCATTCCAGTCTCGGAAGTTTAGTGAAAGCAGAAAGCGCCGTGACGTTGAAAATATGGGCATGAAGTCTGTATCCGTTGCCCTCCTCTTTATCTCATTTTATTTTCTATACACTAAACTATCTGTTCGAATTATGAAGCTTCGACAATAAGTCGGTCATCAGACTGATTTCTCGACCTAGATGAGGACACATCCAACAAATAACGCACGGCGTAGTAATGATGAACCAAAAGCCTACATAACTATATATAACCGGTCTTTAAAACGAAAATTGTAGGAGGGTCAACATCTCACTTATTACTATTGTATTTCTACTATTTATTACAGTGCGAATCCTCATAAATATGGTCTGCCACATACTATACCCAACTCAAAGTACTTGCAAAATGAATCTTTTTCTACACACTATCGATAGAGATAAGTTTCGTTAACAATGATTTTACCATACAAATTTAACCGTTCGTTGATGTCTTCACTTCAACAGATCATAAAACTAGCACATATTTGTAGGTTTCATCAAATATTATGGTTCTACAACACCCTTATGTTAAACCATAATTACTTCAAAAAAATCTGATTCATTTATAATTTGTACAGTTGTTGGGTTAGAAAAATGATTAGTTATATTCCGATACGTAACATGAATTCTATATTCTGTTTCTCCGATTTCCATAATTTTTTCTTTCGAAACACAAGCTTCAATTAAGGAATCTATTAATTAAGGAAAACATACGAAATCATTTCTAATAATACTTCTGTCAACAACGTGTTGTACCATATTCGAACAAATTGAAGAGCTAACTCATAAAATTCAGATGAACTATAGAGAAAAAATGAAGTGTACTTTAAAGCGCAAACAATCTTTGTAAAATTGCCGTTACCTGGCAGTGAGGGCAATCCATTTCAACAGGACATGGACCATAAATGGATTGACGTGCACTCACAAATACAGGAACGCTAGGCGTTGGGCGAGGCTTGAAAATTAGATTAGTATGGATCATTCGATTAAAAGGAACGAGATTTTCATGAACATACATGTTTTCAAATTACATACACATCCGCTAGAAATGTTCTCTACATAATATTCAATCTGGAAAGGACACGAATTATATATTAGGACACAAACGACTGAAAACCAGTTACCAATCAATTACCATGTCAGTGATTTGTCAAGTAATGTTCAAGCCTAACCATATATCAAGGAAGCATTAGGCTGGGAAGTAAAGCAAGAAATTTCACAAATTTGAAATTGAATGTAGGTTGGGTTGTGAAATTTTAGTGGAAACTCAGTCTGAATAGTTTTTTCAAACAAAAAGAAATAAGCTTGACTAACATTTAACCAACACCGAGCAGCAAACAATAAAATTATTAATGAAGCGGGATGCATAAAATACGACCAGCGCTTGAATATTCAGTAATGTTTCTGGATAGGATTGATAAATAATTGATAACCACATAAGTGAAAGGAATCGAGACCCCACATGGTTCATGGTAAATAACGCCTGCTTAGGATCAAAAAGAGAACAAATTAACATAAGAAAACTTCTAGTATTACATCGTACCTCATATGTGGATGGACGTGAGCTCGCCTCAAATGATTTTACTTCAGCCATTTCTGTAAAATAAATAATGATTACATTAAATACAACATGGATCATATTATTAGTGCAGGATAAAATGACGTGTTAATAATTTACTATTGATTGGAACTAATACTTGCTGAAAACATTACTCGATAGTTTGAAATCTACGTGTAACAAGAATTAGTTGCAATCACAATTCAAACTGCAGAGTTCCACGAAATAAATTTCAACTCATGAGGAAATTTCTACATGAAAAAGAGACATGAAAAGCAGCATAAATATGGCCATTCTGACTAAATCTATGAAGAAAGTGTGATTTATGACAAGAATGATGGAAATATGATAGACCTTGGTAAATACGAGTTCCCTTGGAGCGCATTTTCAAATAGCAGTGTTTTTGCAGCTCTTTCCTTTCCAATTTTGTTGCTATTGAGAGGTGGAATGCTCACATTTGCCTCATCTAGTCATGTTTATTGACTATTTTCATTCCCTATCTCTGGTATTATTATAAAACCAATCACTGTAATTGTATGAGCTTTAATTTGTTTTTGATTTCATCAAAAGCGACAAAGTTGAATATTCGGTTTATTACTAGTACAGACTCTTTTAGTCATTTTGTTGTCTTATATAGTTTTTTCGTAGTTTTCAAGAGTCTATAAAATGGAACTGCATGTTTGGCCGGCCGATTTCGGTCTTCCTTCTATTGACGTCAACTGCCTCCAATTTTTGGTAAGCACTTTTCTAAAGAATTTTTGATCTTTAGGAGTTTTTGGTATTCAGGCATGTGCAAAAATGTGCGCAAGTCCTGTTTCTGTCGTATATTCTGTCAGTCCATGGCGTTCTCCAAATGGTCCGTTGTATAATTCTTCATTATTTCCTTTTTTTTATTAAGCGGTATTGATATTGTAATTCGATTATTGAACCCTCCATATGCGCTTATCATGAGAAATAATTTTATATGTGATCAGTTACTACTTATCGATGTGGGGTATAAATATGCCATCTATTCAGTAATTTTCCCATCATTCGAACTTATGAGTAGGTAAAACGAAATGCAATTCTGATATTATTGTGTCAGGATACATTCGAAAAAAGACTGTTTTTTTCCATTCAATAATAATTTGATGTGTATTATACGCATTTTGTGCTACGATTGGTTAAGGTTTTATAGGAGAGTATCCTGCTCTTTTCGACAAAAAGAATCAAGGAAGAACAGTCACAGATTTCGACAAGTTAATTAATCAGCTCCAAGCCTTATAGTTTACGATTAGATTTTGTATAAATGTAGTGCTTTTATAGTATTTTTTAACTTCAGATTCGTGGAGATACTTAGGAACAGCGGACAAGAGGTTGTTATTGATGCAGAATTAACTTCTTTTGAGCGCTCACAAATTGACGCATTCAGTTGTTTTCTTCAACAATACCTTTTTCCTGCAGTGGTAATAGATATTATAACTATAGAGATGGCAAAATTTTGACACTTTAACTAAGTGCATAATAATTTTAGTTGCACACATTTTGGACGGACGATTTGAATTATAGTACGCTGACACATTATTGGTTCTCTTCTCGCCTTTCATTTCCCTACAGTTTATACTACTTGGAAAAGCGAAAGAAACGTGCTCAACGTCTTCTTATGGATAGGACTACCAACTCGATAATGAAGGACGGTCTGCAAGTAAGTGATATTGGAACTCTTATACAGTCTTGTTATGCATCATGTTTATTAAATTGCCGATTTTTTTCAGACTCTGAATATGCTATCAGCAAAACTTGGAGATAACAAGTTTTTTTTGTGGCAATAAGTTGGTTTCAATTTTCATGTTAATCTTTAATTATTCCAAATAACTTGTTAAGGCCAAGCTCTTTGGATGCTCTGGTTTTTGGCTACCTAGCTCCCATTCTCCGTCTTCCTCTACCAAACGATAGGCTGCAACTTCACTTGAGAGCGTGCCCGAATCTAGTATGTGCTAATGATGTTTGCTTCAATAAATCTACAATTGTTTTTTCATGTTCAGGTTCGTTTTGTCGAACAAATATCATCGATATATCTTCTGCCTACCGAAGAACAACTACGATACCAAAAATCAGATCGAAAAATGTGGGAAATGAGATTGCAAAATGCTGAAAAAACTAAAGAAGCAGAGAAGGTAATTTTTGGACTGTTTTAATTGCCACGTGTCTCCTTCATTGAGTGATCTCGAGCTGGTCAGTCGCGATGTTACGTGACGCGACTCCAGGCGGCATATTATTATTGGGATGTTGGCATATTTTTATGAATTCTCATAATCATATTTTCGTAAGGCTGCGTCAGCAGAAAAAAACCAAACCCAAGAAGATCTACCAATCCGTGATGCAATTTTGTTTGGCTTGGGAGCCATAACGCTGTCTTTACTCTTTGCCATTCACTCCGGTATCATTCAGGTTGTTCCTTTTTCATGTGTTCTTAATTCGAGTGCTGAATAAATTGTATGTAACACGTATTTTTTCGCCAATTGATATAATTTTTATCATTGCTGTCTACACAAAGTGATTTTTAGGTGGTTGTGGAGGATGAGGAGCAACCTCTTCTTGAATGATGATGTTTGTATGCTTTGTTCTTATTATTCAGTCAAATTACAGGAATAAACTACATACGAATCTTTCTTTAGGTTGTCTGCTTATGGCTTCTTATTTTACACTTTGATACATTGATTACAAACTTAGTGTGAAGTAGTTTTTTGTTATTAGATACACATATAAATATATGTCAATAAAATTTAATTATGATTTCTTACAAGCTGAGAAATTCCAACAACAAAATCACGCCTCATTTCTATTCAAAGTTAAACGAAAACCATACTCTTGTTATTGGTGGTTCCAATTTTTTTTTGGCGTAATAGCCGTCAAAAAACGATACAAAGACATTGCAAGAAGGTGTTCTTGATCATACTCTACCTGTTATCGTCATGGTTGATCAAGCTTTGTCGGGATCGGATTACAATAAATAAAAGAAATTGAAAAAAATTCGAAGATTGGGGTTCCAATGTTTTTATCGGGAATATTTGGATAGTTGTAGACAAGTGTGTAAAGGAATGACAAACGTAGAGTGGGTGGGCATGTTTTTACCACATTTGATAGTAATGTGTTAAATAAGTCTATAAATTAAACCTGAATTCCCGTTAATCATCGACTAAATTGAGTGGGCAACTTTGCATTCGGGCAAGTAGCGTGTGATGGGTAGAGCTAGTGTTTCAATGAGAACTGGTGGTATGTTCTCCAGATGTTCTGGTCTCATCCTGTATGGCCTGGGAGTTATACGATTTCTTACCAATAAAATATCATGTCGGCTTTGGGAAGGAACAACGTTTGGAACAGCATAATCGTCTTTCCCCTCATTACATGGAGGTGGACTATTGTGGCTACCGAAGAGATTCGATTAGTAATCGTAGATGATTTTCTCCATCGCCTTTCTGGAAGAGGTAAGTGTTCCGTTCTGGCGTCGGATAGAAATCATCTTGGTCTAATGGTTTCAAGCATCGACGGATATAGCGAATGTTCTTGCCAGCATCAGCTGCTTCATTCATCACTTTTTGCTTTTCTTAAGATGTTCTTTTATCACTTCTCTGCAGCTTTTCGCTAGTTCGGACATTAGTCGGTGATTGCCTGCGGCTTTAGCTGCTCCACGTTGGCATATCAACTCAAAAGCTCTTGAACACAAATGTCTCTTAGTAGTTATTGAACCGTCGGCATTTTCCGCGCTATCATGGAGGTGCCTAATTGGCCGGTTACATTCTTCGTCGATGTTGTCAATCACGGTATCTTCCCAAAAGCTAGTTAAAGAGTTGTATAAATCCCAATTTGTTTTCTTTCTGAAATTTCATTTTCTATGAATCGCAGCATTTCTCTCCTTTGCGTGTAAATGCAAATTAGACGCGAAGGAGGCGATGGTCGAATTCCGTGTAGAACTTTGGGACAACTGCGACATCCGTTAGGCAAAACCTATTTACTATGACGTGGTCTATTTCGTTATGGTACTTTACATTAGGGTTTTGCCACGTTGATCGTAAGGATAAGGGCTTTTGAAATTAAGAGTTACCATGGTACATATTGTTTGTTATGGTAAACTCTGATAGCCGCTCTCCCTGTTCATTCCATTCGTGTTAGTGGGTCCCAATGTGTCGTTCTTCAGATGTCCTTCTTCAGCCAATTGTAGCATTAAAGTGGCCAGCAATGACCTTTTAATATGTGTGGCCTTCTCTGTAGAACTTCTAGAAGTCCATATAGAACGTTTCGATTTCATCTGTATCCTAGTTTGAAGCAGAGGTGTAAGATAATAGTTGATAATTGTTGGCGTTGATCAATCCCTTGTGGTGGGATGCGCCCCCGCATTCATGTTCAACGTGACATCGTGGAGGTGGTTGAATGCGTGCCTGGTCTATACATGACTTGAGTTGACCACTCTTCACCAAGTCAGTGCCAGTTATCTTCCCCAGCCTCCGCTGGGACCAATTTGCCGCCCCCGGAGGAAGGGCGGGCTTGGTAGGCCTGGGGGGGCGGCCGCGAACAGATTCGGGCCGGCGTGTCACTGCGGCACCTCCACCACTGAGCCACTGCGCCTACTTGAAGCAGAGGTGTAGGCGATGAAAATTGTCAAAGCCGGTGTTAAACCAGGTCTTTTCAATTTTAAACGTCTGATACGGGTAGTTAGTTGGTCAAACGAGTTGATGTTCATTACCAAGCTCGGATTAATGAGTGCACCTATGCCACAGAAATCTCTACTATCGCATGTTCTAAGAAACAGTTCTTCTCCAGTGTTATGAGCAACGCTTAGTGGCTCGTGTCTTTTCGTTTCGGCCAGTCCAACGAGGTCGTACCTGATTTTCTTTGCATGCCTAAGAAGGCCCTCTATGGAAGATTCCGATGCAAGCGTTCGTGCGTTGTATGTGCAAATCGCCATCTGAATCCTTTCACGTTTAGGCAGCCTAATTTGGCCCTAAAATTTTAGCAGTCTCTCCGTACTCATCTTACCCGACGCTGCCGTTCTGGGGCTCTTTCGAGGTCAGGTGAATGAGGCCAGTTTTTTTTTGCTGTGTTTTGCGATTATTCCCAAGGCTGCCTTGCAAAACCGTTTCGCGGAGGCTAAAAAGGTTTGGTTTACGAACAGATTGGCAGTTCATCCCAATGAGTGCATTGAACATTATTAGTTGGAGGCTAGCTCAAACTGCCTCCCATGTACTTCGATCACGGGCTTTTGGCCGAATCGGCAAGCAGGATACAATCTATATACACATAAGCACAAGCACGTACGCATACATAAATGTTACTATGTGCATACAGAAGGTATGAGTCGACCAGCACAGCAGAATCAAGGAGTCCATCCCATGAATCCACCCGCGTCTCAAGGCAAGTACACGGTCGCTTTTGGTCCGCGATTCACCCCCCTATCCGCCACCTGGGGTCGCGCCACGTAGCCTCGCGACTAACCGGCTTGAGATCCCTCGTAGAGGGAGGTCCGTGGTTAAACTAAACACTGTTTAGTAAATAGATTTAGAGCATGGAAGAACATAAGAGCATTATTGTGTATGTGTAGATTAACATCCGTGTCATATCGTACACCAATGTCCAATTTTTTTCTTATCAACAGATTCTCTTCAAAGCACACAAGATTTTCAATATTGATCTTCAATATTGATTCGACCATTTCAACATGGAATGAAATGGAATTACATTTCGAATTTGAATTTAGATTTTATAGAACATCAAACATCACATGTTCTATATCAAAGAACTGTGCTAAATAACCTGATTTTGAACCAACTTGTTGATGCGGTTTAGAGTTTTCAGGTAACAGTGTAGTGCATTTTGTTGAAAGAACGAAGCACAGTTGTAGAAGGTGATGCTACAATGTGCAAGCTTCACACTGTCTTGCGCCAGCACTCAAATATGCAAATTCTGCCGTGTCTCTGTGGTCGAAAAAACGAGAGAGATCTGGTGATTCTACAAAGAATACTCACAGCAAGTTTTATATAGATAGAAATTTTAAAATCAGTCACAGAATTCCTAATAATTTTGCTGAATGTATTGATGTTCCTCAGAATTATTTATGATGTGAGTTTATTATGTTGGCATTCAACGTTAGAGAACTCAATAGTTTGTATAGGTAGATCAGAAAACTGAACGATATGAAGGGTGATCATGATATATCAATTTCACATCCACAAAAATTAGGCAGGTGGGTTTGCAACGTCTAAGATCTAATGATCTTTCAAAAATCTTCATTGTGCATTTTTTCTGGTCTATTTCTTAACGGAAAACATTCCAGACATAATGAGACAAAATAAGGCATAAGCTCTTTGATCGCCTTTTCGGGAGAAGTTCCTTACTGGGCTTCAATGTGATATCGTAAAGATTATTGAATGCGACTTAGCTCTGTGCAATAACTTGAGGTGAGCAGTTTATACCATGTCTAAGCTTCCTATCTTTTCAGATTTCTTCGGTACAAATTTCATGACCTCGGAAGAATGGTGTACTTATTGAGCCTGAAGTGGACACATATCGCAATCTGCTTTGCAGACTGCAGCGCCTCCTGTCGTTACGCATCCCGCTTAATATAATATTCTAAAAAATACAATCATATTAACAGTTAAATTAAATAATCAGTTACTTAATTCCTTAACATCGTATGATTTGTAGCAATTCTTGCTACTTCCTATCCATTCCATTCACCAAGCCTAAACTACCAAACAATATAATGATAATCATATATATCATTCATAACACTTCCATTCTCACTTATTCTTTTTCTCCTCCTACTGCTTTTTCTGCTTATCCTTGTCCTACTTGTTGTTGGAGTTACTGTCCGACAGTTCATTGTTGGACCTCATCACACTTCTGCTCTTCCACCGACTATACCTCTTTTCATTCTCTCTCAGGAAAGGACTCGTTCTCTCACGTACGTTTTCTATTCGTATCGCCATCGATACAATATTTTCTATTCTTTCTCTATTTCATAATAAAAGTTTATTATCCAAGTTTGAGGTACATCACTCAACTTTGGGATAAGCCCTTTGGCTACCGAACCCGAGCCAACATATAATTACTACTGATGAATCAGAGTTCTTTTTCATTCCCTACTCCATGTTCCGAGTTCTCGCTCCGAGTTATTTCTTCTTTTTCACTAGACTAATGAAAAATGAGGGAATAGAAAGCAACGTAATTGGGAAAAACCAGTTACATTACGAGAAGATCACTGCAATAACTTATAAGAAGAATGTGTCTTAATGATTGAAACTTCTGAACAAATTCCGACTTTATTATGGTGATTAAATTTAATGCCTGCAATTTGTTCTGGAAAATATCTATCATGAGGTCAGTGAAGTTCAAATCAATGGAATTAAAGATTAAAGAACTCACTTTGGAGGTATAGTGTTAAATCGGAGCATGGTTGCGCTGATAATATATTCACCTTTGATCTTGAACTCTGATCGAAATGAACTCATCGTCTTGTTCCTCATTGTTTGGTTACCATGTAAGATAATTATAAAAATGATGATGATAAGAGTGTAATGACTTTTCTAATTCTCAACTAAACTCCTTTTATGTATTGATATTTGTTTCCATATGAATTTTTCAATGTCTAAGAGTATTTCAATGCTTTAACTTTTTTGTGGTAAAGGTGGCTCATAAAAGCTCATAAAAGCCTCGTGTAGCCGACAAGGCGGTGCTAAGCATAACCAGTTTCGTAAGAGAATATCTATTTCGTTGCATGTTGAAATTTTTACTGAACTTGCACTTTTGTGAACGAGATGAAACTGGAAATCTTCAAAAGAGCCTGATAAAATACGGATCTTTGTAAGAAAAACGGTATTGATTCGAATCGAATATGTTGAAGAAGATATTTTCTAACCGAACAATTAAACTAAACAAACAGAAACAAGAAAGCTAAGATGATGCATAGTGTATTGAAGCAGCAAAAGTCATAGTCTCATGAATATTGAGAACCACATTTTGCGATTCATATCGCAGTGACGATGAGTTGATTTTTTTATCACTAACCCCGAAATCTCAAGTGGAACTTGAACCTGTTTTACAAGTTTTTACATATTCAATTGTTTTCATGTGACAATGCATGCCAATTTAATGAAGCGAATTGCTAGCTCACTGTTGAAGCTGTGAAAATTCTTGTTGAATATCTTTTTCGTGTTCTGGAAAGTGCGATTCCATCCATTCAGCTTATCCGATCCGTTTTGGCGGCACGAATACTGCCGCCGGATCGTCGTTGCCTGCTTGAAACCGGCCTTCGTACATACGGTAATGGTGTAGGGTATTATTTTCAACCGCGAAGAAGCGAAACGAGGATTTTTCGTTCTCTAGCGTTCGCTCCGCCTCCTTTCGCTAAGCCACTCGCCGCCAGCCGTTCGTCGCTCGTTCGCTCGCTCGCTCGCTTGCCGGCCCGTATGACACTGAAATTGCAGGACTATTCGCGATTGCTCTTCCGAAATCCGTTAATAGTGGCTATTATCTCTATTCTACTCACTGGAGTACTGCCAATTATCGTATTGCTCTATAACCCCGTCATACTCAGTCATAATGCCGAAATAGTAAGATTTTAAAATTGTTTTCATTTTCACCTTTACTGTTGTTTTTTTTTAAACTTATGTTGTCTAAAGTTTAACTCTTTATAAAAATTTAATGCCTGCAACACCAAGAACAGTGACATTCTTGCCACACATCTTCACGTTTTCTCCATTACCCTCACGAAGGAAACGTGAGAAATGAGTAGGATTTCCTCAAGACTATATGCTTTTTTCCTGTTTAGCAAACGACGTTCTATGGAGTTTCTTAAACGTCAGATATTTAAGTTGGCTTGTTGATGAGCAATTTCCCAAATCACCTTCCTACTAACCTCGACATTAAGCAGTATTGACAAGTATTTGTCTTTGTTTAGACAACACAATACTATCATTTCCATACTAATTAGGCATTAACTAATATTTTGGCATCAAATTAAACTGTATGTCTGGTGTTTTGACTTAGAAAAATGAAAGGAAGCTGATTTAATTGGATGTTTATTGATGTGCTATGTCTGTTTTGAGAAAAATAAAATCATCTATCATTTCGGATAATCGTCGAAAAAATAGTCCTCAAAAGTTTAGTGAGGAAATTTTTCGAAAAGGATTAACTGTAAGGTTGAAGCTTTTACATTTTGGATTATATCAGCACAAACAAAATCATAATTTCCATGCAAAGGAAAAATCTATACTTTTAACAGACGCTTTCAGAAATCTGGCGAATTATAAGCTGAGTGTTAGAGGATGCATAATTGAATGTAATTTAATAAGTAAATAAACGAACTTTGACAAACATTCAGACCAATGTAGATTAACGCAATAGCGGTGACCTGATTTTTCATGCGTACCCATAGACTCCTCATGAACATATCGACTCAATTGCTTTTGAAATTGAGACATCGGTGCTAGTGAAGGTACTGGAATGTATTTGAAAAAAACTCAAGCAGATTATGTAGATTACGAAAGCCATGCCGAAAGTATAGCTCCTAATACGTTCCACTTCGTGTCACATAAATGATGTAGTTGTTCGGAGCAGTCATACTGTCAAAACATAAACAATGTTATATTCATTATTTTATCATTCAATGCTTTTTTTAATATTTCATAATAATCAACTTTACTTATCAGAGTTATATCAGCCAAGTTATCATCTAGTTTTTCTAATTTTTCGGTAGATACTTTCATCTTTTGACTACTTTGTAAAAAACTGTATACAACTCATTTTAAATCGTGCTCTATTAAGGGCTTCGATACCAAGGATACCGAGTACTCAGGTACTCGACAAGCATGGCAGAAACTTCAGCACATGCTACGAACGACTAACCGAATCCAATTTGCCAACAAACCGCCATTGATTCGTATAGGATTGGAAGCAAATATTTCATCAGACATTTCGCAGAGGGATAAACGATCATGGACTGAGCAGTTACTGAATGCTTTCAACAAATTTCCATGCTATGAAGCTCCAATTCCACTAAGTAATTTTCCTTTATTATCGTGCTCACAGAAAATTCTACGTTTAAGCTTTCTTCCTTACATTTTCCGACAAAACTTGATCATTTAAATCAATTTTGATTGTCTTTGTGTTTTTCAGTGAATCACTCAGTTTCATATACTTTAAGTCGCAGAAATATTAATATGTCCAGTTATTATAATTTTTTCACTTTCAGTGAATCATCTCACCCAAGTAGTAATTGAAGTGCCAAGCTTGGATACAATCTTCCAATTGGATTTTCTTGTGAAAATCTGTTCAATGCACGAAAGCATTGCCAAGGAACTCAGTGCCTTTGACGATGTCACGCCGTATCGCAATATTTGGAGTATTGCAAATTTCATCTCATGTCTTTCTCCAAATTTTCTTCTGAATTGTACAGAACTCTCTGCAAGCGATGTAGAGTTAGTGAAGGAACTGGTTAATTTTTGCATTCCGTATCGTGAGCAGCTTATTCAATGCAAAGTCGCCTGCAAGCAAACCTGTTCTTTTTGTGAAGGTAAGCTCTGTTATTGTATTTCGTGTAGCATATTTTACACAATATAGTGCATAGATTCTTAAAGTTATCAGTTTTGAAAAAGTCTAAAAAAAAAGTTCCAGTTTTTAAGAATATGTTGTAAATAAGCCTTTTTTATTAGTGATTGATAGTCTAGTTATAGAAAGGCTTTTGTTCAGCAGTAAAATTATATTATTTCTAGAATCTTGATTTATCAATAGAAGCAATTTTGTACCATATCCAAACGTTTGGCTAAAAATAGGAGTGTTTATCATCAAGTGCATATGAAAATTTAACTGATAATAATGACCTTAAGTTACAGATGTACCGCAAAATTGTACATCGACGATGATGTTTGATCTATTCTACCGACTGCTACCTCGAGATTTGAATGCGCGTCCTCTACACTTAAACACCTTTTTACCCGTCTTCACCTTAACTGGATATGCAACTCAGAATATTTTCGTCACTCTGAATCGATACGATGATCTAGAACAGGCAATTGTTCGCTTTATGGATGTGGAGAGCATACCTATAAAAGGTACTTTTTTTTCTCATTTATTGTCTCCTAACTCTCTGTGGGTTATATAACTAGAGTGGAAAAAAAGCTGGGTTAATTCCAAATATATTAATAAATTTCAATTCGAATAATATTAGAAGATTATTTACGGGAATCACGAGTAGATCAGAATTTTTTGACAAATTTTGTTGCTTCTCAGGCTAAAAATTTATAAAATCTTAATATTATGCTAAGAATTTCACAAAATTAGATCTCCTATATGTTTTGATGACCTTAGCGCAAAAATTCGGGCGAAAGCATTCAGTGAGTCACAAAGAAGCGAATCAGATCGAGTTCGAAGTTTCGCTGGAGCAGTTTCGCAGCGTGACGATCCACTTTCGCTTCTAAATGAGGTCAGTAGACAGCGCACGTTTGGTTGCATTTAGGCACAAATAATTCATATATGGTATGAAATCGTTCGCCACAAAAAAAAGGCAGTAATCTGAAATGTTCAATTCGCAAATCTACCAATGTAATGGATATCGATTGTTCATGGCGTCTAAAAAGTGTTGCACTTTTTAAATAATTGTCATCTTTAATGGCTAAGTTTACTCCAGGCTGGAAATTGCGAATTTGTTTACGTTGGATTTAAACCACTTTCTTTTTTTGGAAAATCACGTTTTGTTCGTATTGTGCCATTTTTATGGTCTCTTGTTGTTTAAAAATTTTGTCTTCTTGATCTAATAAAACATGGTATGTTAAATATTCTTTTAACCAGTAGAGAAAGCAATGAGAATAAGCATTTACATAATGCTTATGTTTCGTATATTCAAGGTATTTCCATGGATATAAAACGGGATCGGTTGCTGCCAGCCGCAATGGCCGACTCGCTACTGGCATTATTAGCGGCTTTGGTCGTCGGTGTCCTGATCGCCGTCCATTCCCGCTCTCCCACGTATGCTTTTGCGGTATTCCTCGTACTCGCCCTCAGTGTTACCGGTCAGTGATGATTTCTAAACATCTTAGTCAGCCTATGGCAATAAAAATTAATATATAAATAACACGCGTACCCACACGGGTTTTCTAATTTATGAGTTCTTCGATAAAAACCTCTCTTTAAGTGCAATATTCTTATTACGGTTTTTTACATTATTCAATGATATTAGGGATAAGCAAATTTGACTAAAGATTTCGTTCCCTGTATATGTGTGCAGTCAGGATGGTAATTTCGTATGTAAATGGCTGATATTGGCAAACGGGACTGAAGGCTATACTGAGTTTTATTCTAGTGGACAGGCTGAGAACTACTAACTTGAACTTCATTATGATAAAAAGGGCCATGTAGCGCAATTTTAACAGTTGCCGCAGTCCAACGAATTGCTCGGCTGAGCTAATCATTTAGAGCACTATAGGATTCAGTTGATATTATGATATTACCTAATGTACAAATGCGTGGTTAATCTTACAAGAATTGATCAACGCAAAAACTTCTTTTAAAGTGCTCGTTGAATGTTTTATGAAAATAAGTTCTTTCTGCTTAATACACATTATTTTTATTAATAATAAAAAACCTCTAGTTATATAACGAATCTGATTTAAAACGACAAAAATTTTACACGGTAGAGGTAAAGCATACTTGCTGCAGGACATTTTATTTTAAAATTTCAGTAATTGTTGAGGTCGAGCGATCATTGAGATCTCAACAATTTATTCAATCGTCTTTAAGCTTTCCTAGAGCTTTTAGGTTCGCTTGCATTCTACTCTTTGTTTACCGCCGAATTTCCTCTGCTGAACTTAGTTATTTTCGTTCTTTTGATTGCCGTTGGTACCGATGACGCATTTCTTCTCCTCAGCCACTTTCCTTCTAATCTGACGGAAGACTCCTTCCACGAGGTTCGTCGCGTAATTTTATGTACTTCTTCATTTTAAATATCTTATTTGTAATGCTCAAAATTGTAGCAACAGAGTTACTTCATTAGAAGAGCGAAGTCTAAATGTACATCTTCGTCAAAGTTATTTGTCTAAAATAAGAAATTCCATGTCAATGAAATATATATCGGGGACGGATTGCTAATAAGTAAACTCTCATTCTGTGTTTCGTAAATGGTATATGTATTGGTTTAAAAACATCTGCTTTCTGATTACTCTTTATTTAGTGTCTTGCCCACACTAGTTCTACCATGTTTCTCACTTCATTCTCTACTGCCGTACCTTTTTTCGTCAACATTATCTCCAACGTTGTTGTTTTTCGGTGAGGTAATTTATATTCTGTTGAATGTAGACCATGGAAGACCAATCAAATGACGAACTAATTTGATTAATAGGATATTTTCTCATTATGTATAGTATCGCAAGGTATTATTTATTCTAACTCTACCAGATAAACATGTTAAAATAACAGTTGAAAAAGCATTGTGGGGATTCACTTCTTTTTTGGATTATAACATCAATATAATCAATAATGCCATGAAATCGGTATTGTTTAGATTGTAAGAAAGTTGAAGTTTACTAGTTTGCTTGAAGTTTATGGGAAAGAAACTTGCATTACATATAGTTAACGACCTGTGATGAAATCTAAGCGTATAAAATTGCTAATAAAAAATGTTACTTTAATCATTTTACTTATTGGATGTCTTCATGTCAGATGCGTTACTCCTCTCATACTATTCTCGTTGTGTTAAAATTATTGACATATTTAGCGTATTATTAAGGATAAGGATAAACTATACAAAAATTATGATCTCTCAACTTCTGAAATAAAATTCTTTCAAACGTTTCTTGTAATTCCGTTCACTTGTAAATTTCTGTTCAAATCATTATCCATAGTTCAGCTTCCAGATGCTTCGGTCTTTTCGCTGGTGTTACAATATTGATTAACTACTTTCTCGTGATTTCGTTCCTCCCTTCGTTTTTGATAATACAAAGGAGGTGAGTTCTCTTTTTTCAAACAAATTGTCATTTGCTGACACATAATAAATTTTCAAAATACATCTCAGGTACTTCTCATGCATACCTTTTTTGCCAGCCTTGGGTACCTGGCTGTCAAGGTCATTCCAGGAGATCCTACCTTGGGTAGTAGTTAAGGTTTGTAATCATATTATTCGAAACTTTAATTCAATACTATCCACTAGAAGTAACATGAGTAATCAATATACTGACGAATACAAACTTTAGATTCGTCGAAGATGTTATTTATTTTGTATAAAATCATTCCTGAGTTTTATAAATATGCATTGAATGAGGTGTATATTAAGTGTGAAATGAAATTTTCATATGTTGTCGTCGTGAATACTACTAGGTTTCTCAAGGCGTTTTCATAGTAGTGCATCGTTTAAACGTGGAACGTTTGAGATTTTTTTCACTTTAAGAAATGAAAAGTACGTAGTGTTATTTGCAATACATACTAATCACAAGTACTATTTATATAAATTGATTTTCAATAGGCCAACTTGAAGAAATAGAATAAGATCTCCGTTCGCCTATCAGCAGATTCATATGATTTTTGAACTACTAACATTCTGTTATTTCGTCTGAAACTTTTTCATAAGTTATGTGCGCTTAACATCGCTTGGGGTTTGCGCTAATGCACCCCAACAGGTCGATAACGTCATTTTGTAACATCTGCAGTATTGGCTAACATATTATTGATTTTTAAGAATTGGTCAATCTGTTTTGATGTTGACCATAACAATTAGTGAGTATAACAATACTTAAGACAGGGATTCATAATGAACTGTCACTATAACAAAGCCTATTTCTTCAAGAAACAGTGCATACCATGTGTCAAAGAAGCAAAGCATGTGATTATGTCTATTTGGCTGTCATTGATGTAAAAATGTCATGGAAAGGCTTATGAGGAGTATACAGCTTTGTGTGACTAGAGAAAATTTTTTCCAGTCATTTATCTTTTGTCTTGCATATATATTGTTATTTTATAAAAAATTTTAATAATTATTGCTATCTTGTCGTAAGTATACGGTAATCTTTGATCCATTTGTTAACTTTGTTCTGATAAAATGTTCCATATTCAGGGAAGATATGTATGGCTCGCAGGTCTCTCTACAGTGGCGATATTCATGTCTGTTGTGTCGGTAAAAGATCTACACTTGCCCGAATACAATCCCCTACAGCTCTTCATTTCCTCGAATCCTCACGAATGGTCTGTCAGTTCCTATGTTGACTCTGTTTTTTTCTTCTTTTTGTTTAGTATTTGCTTCAGGTATGACAACAATGCCGAGAAACTGTTCGCTTTTGTGGAGGAAAAAATTGCAATCCCTTTATTCATTCGACTTGTTTGGGGAGTGAAAGGCGTGAGATCGACGGCAACTTTTCAAACATATGCACTCACTCCACTCGAGTAACTATTCCTTTTTTGTCTGTGCATAACATTTAATTGCCGAATATCAAAATCATTGTATCAGATCCGATCCATCCTTTTCACTCATGACGTCGCAAGATGTACAAAGATTGGCTGACACACTCGCATCATATCGGAAACTTCCGTTCATAAATTATTCAAATAACTTTTGGCCGGAGAAGTTCCTTAACTGGAGCGCTGAGTACCCTTGTGTCTCAGGGTTAGTCTGTTATCTTCCAAATTGATTACAAAAATATGAAATCTGTTTTTGATGCATGTTATTGTTAATTATTCAAAATTTTGGAAGAAATATAAATATATATTTATATAGGGTTTTTGGGCAAAATAAAATGTTGAAAATACTCCCAGGTTGTACTAAGCTACTTTTACTCATCCTCCAACAAGGCTTTACCTTGTGTTACCTCATCGAATCGTATACTTCCCTCAACTTGATTGCAATAGCGGATGAGTGATTTAGTTACCTTGTTGTTACATCTTACTAATGGTTGATGGTCGTCCAAAAGATTGCTTCTTAATATTAGAATTAATTTGGAGCTTTTTAAACACTTCTGGTCCATCAAATAATTTGTATTAAAATGACTGACAGCCGAAGTAAAATTAACTTTCACTGCTCATATCGCTCTCGTCAAAGCGCTCGAACTCATGGCTCACGGTCTGATCGGTGGTAGTGCCAAACTTAAACAGACCGTTGTTTTTTGCGACAGTCTTCTTCGAATTCGTACACAATTTTTATTCTTAAATTATAAGCTTGAGTTGCACTGATCCACTCAGGGTTTTAGTTAATTAACCTGCCTTTTTTTGGCTATGGCTAAAACTACCAGAACATCCTTCCAAATATACCACAACTTTTTGGCAATAACTCGAAATAAAAAAATTAAAATTGAGGAAAAGCTAGGTAAAACAGTTTTGCGAAAGAAATTATGTGACCACTCGATATTTAATGTGTTCATTATAGCTTTGTATGCTGTAATATTTCTCATCCAATGTTCAATGATATCTACATGGATTATTGTCTTCGGAACTCAACGTACTCTATAGGGATCTCGTACAATGACACACCGCTTTTCGACAGCAATTCATTAGCTCTCATTGGGTAAATCTCATCTGACGTTTTCAGTAAAGTTCATGTTCTTTCTTAGCATTTTACTTATTCAGATATACAGCGCTTCTACCAACTCAGCTCACTTATTCGCATCGCTTTCACCATTTAGAGCACTCTTTCACTATGCTTGCAGCTCTTTCTCCACCAGGCGGATGGTGGGCTCCAGAATGGGCACTCATATCTACATGGTAAGAAACTCATAAATGTCTATTGATTACTTTTCTTGCGAAACATCATTGTGTTCTTTTGATAGCAGAAGTGATGCAAAGCTATTAACACATCTATTATTTTTATGATTAGAAACAACATAAGTATATATTATAATTTTTATGAAATTCTAAAATGTTTTAACACCCATTAAGTATGCTGGAGAATCGAATAAGACTCAAATAATGATCTAGATCAAAATCTGATTCAAATCAAACAGTAAATACGTCTATCTAGAATGATCTACTTTTTTCACATGTAGGAACATGTAAGTGAACAAGTTGCACGAAAGGACTTAAGATGGCCATAAATGACGAATTGGTTATGCTTTAGTTAGTATAATAGTGTCCATATAATTATTTTGAAGTAATTACAACAACAAGAGCGATTGTCGTTTTTTAGGTACGATTTGCAACGATCAATAGTACATGACGTGCGTTCGTCGGTTGTAGTGTCCATCAGCGTAGTGGCGTTGTTCTCACTTCTTCGACTCAAAATGCAGGTATGTCTTTTATTCCATGAAAATGGATTGCAATCTTCATAAGTTGTTGAATACTATGAGTTATAATTATGGCCATTTGATTCTCTAACGTAGAAGACATTTCCTATTCGTGACAATCTATCGAAAGTTACTTGATGTCGTAATAGTATATTTGTTGTGACTTACTTCTACACTCATTTAATGCATTGCTACGGTAGAAATTGTGCAAGAGCTCAGTTTCGGTAAAGCGCAAGTTTTGTTACGAACTTGAGTTATTGTACCTCGAAGTTGGGTGGATAAACCATATGTTCGTCCTTCTATGTCGATGCTAAAGACTATATTGAATGAAGGTCACGAAGTGGAGTGCGCGCCTTTGCTTGAAACAGAATACGTCACACTAGGTACTACTCAGTTGAGAGTCGACTGTCAGACCTTAAAGCTACAAGCTTGTGAGCTTATAAGTGAAGAAGATTACGGTAGAACTAATATGGATTGTGAGGTGAAATTGTACGGGTGTACATATGACATGTAGAGGATGGAGAGACCGGAGGATTGAGTCTGCAGTGATCATTGACAATATGGATTACTGTAATTGAAGGCGGAGCGAAGAACGTAGGACTTAGTCATCCCGGACGAACAGCAGGCTGCCGAGTGTCTGTAGTGGGAGGAGCCTGTAATTGAAAAAATTCCCAATAATCTCTGTGCTTTTTCTGGTTCGCGAACAAGAAGGCTGATACGTTCGGCCGATAAGTCAATGTTTATGACAAAGACGGAGCTTTTGTAAGAAAGTTCGTCTTTAGAAAAGCACATGTCGTTTTTGTCTGTGAATGACTCCTCGTGCGGTTTTTTTTTTCATCTACTGGCACCTACTCTCATCATCAATTATTGGTGAATATTCAGTGATAATAAATTGAAAAGCATGGTATACGATATGTCTCCCATTTGTTTTTGATCCTTGCCTTTACAACAAACTATGCAAAAGAGATTAGAATGTCCGCTACAGTACAATGGCGAAGAAATGTACTGACAGTGCCACTGACTAATTATTGAGTGTAATTCTTCTGATTATTTAGCCAGTAACATAATGGGAACTGTGCATATTGATCTTTCCCTTCTGTATGAGGACAATAGAAGACCCTTTTCAGGCTATAGCAGCAATATTGACTTGTGTCTGTATTATCGTATGCTCGACTGGTTGTGTAGTGCTACTTGGATGGGAGATTGGAGTGCTGGAGGCAGTTATTGTAGTGCTCGTCGTAGGACTTTCGTTCGATTACACTTTGCACTACGGAGCTGCTTTACCGTCAACTGGCTGCAAATCTCATCGCATCATACGAGCCGCCAATCTTGCGTCTGTTCCGGTCTCGTTGTCAGCATTAACGTCATTTCTTGCCGGAGCATCAATGTTGTTTACTCAAACACATGCTTTTTCACAGGTAAATTTTTAGAACATGAATTTTTGAAGCTTACAAATTCACAAAAAAAAGAAATCCTAAATTATGATTTGAGTCTTATTTAACTTCCCATCATTTACAAACTTTAATCTAACAACTTTCAAACAATCATAGATCGAATTTTGTATTTCTACTAATCCAGGAACGTACTGAAATATCATGCGTTACGATTAACCACATTTTTTTTCATCTCAGGTTGGTGTGTTCCTCATTGTGCTCACGATTACCAGCTGGATTTTCGCTACATTCTTCTTCTTACCGCTCCTATTCTTTTCACTCTCGCCGCAAAAGGACTGTGATGATTGTGCTCACTCAACTCGTCATTCATTTCAATTGGACGAAAAAATTCATTCATAACGGGTATGCAAGTTGCTGCATTTGATCAACTAAGAAGCACTTTTCAGTACGTTCACCTTGTTGACTCTGTCTTCTTTTAGTGTTGGTAGTTGTTTTGTATCTTCTTCATCGATACTGTGTCACATTTCCCGGTGTTGTTGTTCCATCCATAATTTTATCACTAAAATTGTAAGGAATATTTAATCACGAGCGCATAATAGAGTACTGTGAATGGATTGCAGGGCACTTGCAGGTTTTTCAATCTCACTGCTAGGTGGACGCCATTTGTTTTTGATCTACTAATACAATTTCTATTCCACTGTATCTACGGGTGTTAGCAACAACCATTCCTACTTTCTATATTGTTATGTATAAGAAATTTTGATATGTTCATTCGGAACCGTTTCTTATAATCAATAGCTGTTTTTGTAATATAGAAAGCTATTGGGAGAATTTATTAGCAAATTCATTGTAGTGAACATTGTCAGATATAAAGGACCAAAAGATCTCATAAAGATTGTCGTAACAACATGTGCACCATCTAGCAAAGTTTCCAGATAACATTTTCATTAAACCTAAATTATTATAGCCATGAGATGAGATCAAAGATTGGTGAAAAAACACAATAGACCCTGCCGTTGCAGCACAGATCAAATATCGAAATAATAGAGATTGTGATTAGTTAGATTACAATTAGCGACATTATATGTAGTTCTTAAATTAATCTACCAGCAGAAATTTTGCACATTCTTTTAGACCATTTCAAAAAGATCAGTAAAAGTGATCTGTTACCGTATCCAATTGTTAGTCAAACAGATGTAATCTAGGCATCGATAATAGGGAAAACAATCGATGTGAGTCTTTGTCACACTTCAACTCGGTTTAGAGACATTGGTATTTCAGGATGGGATCCCCTTCTTTGATACTTTATTATTTTGACATTCAGCATTAAGAAGTGAT
>KN716157.1:540519-562895 GCA_000816705.1 Dictyocaulus viviparus | reverse complement strand
CATATGATATGACAAATAACAAAGGTGTGAGATATTTTGAGCTAAATTCTTCGAAGAATTAGAAAAATGAACTACCCTGTGAGACTAATCAGCTTTGGAAGGCACAGCTTGAATGAGGATGAGCTATCAAAGATTGGGAGACGAATTTGAGGAAGGAAACTTAAACACAATGCACAAAACGAAGCCTGGAAAAAGTCATGTCAGAGCTTTCTCGTTATTTAACTTAAATATTATCGAGTGTTACAGAAAATCTACTATATTACATCAATCGAGTGTTATATTAAGAATCGTATGTTTAACATTTTCTTAATATTACCAGATTCTTTATAAAGAGACGGTAATAAAGGTATTATGAAATACAGTAAGGTTTTGAAAATGGTAATTATGTGGATTAAAAAAAAAGCACTTCGCTGCTAAAAAACAAAGAAAAATCCGTATCACCTTACGTCTTACATAACATTTAAATACCATTGTTTCATATATTTACTACAACTGCTTATTTTTATTGTCCATAGTTGTGCTGAGATGTTTATTTTTAGATGTTTAGAAAAATCTGAAATCAACACAAATACTACGAAGACATTAATTCCGTCAAGAAACACACCTGAAGCTGCGCAGTCGTCGTAGAAGGGCAAATATTTTCTTTGTCTAATTCAACCATAATGCGATCGCAAACGACCAGCAAATCAAAGGAAATCATTTGTTCTTTGGCCCGTCCTAAAGGTCACGAAGAAAAAAATTGATGAAAAAGTGGCCTTCAAAGATAGAAAACATTAATTTCAAATTATTAACTGTTACTAGTGAGTAGTCTGAGCAGGGCAAGAGAAGTCAGACAAATTTCAGCTTCCACATTAGCTGACGTGGTTGGTGTACTCTGATGAATATCTTCGTTTCTCCACCAAAAATGACGTTCAAGCAGTTGAATTACTGATCCCACTATATTTTCACCGACGAGAAATACACGAATCTTTTCTAAATGTTCATAATTAAGCAATACAAACTTTATAAAAGAAACTGTTTTCTTACGGAGTCATACTATTCTTTAATATACGAGAACAAAGTTTATAACAAACATTATTGCATGGATTTTTATCCAAAATCATTGAAAACAACAATAATTGAACATTTAAAAGATGTTTCCTGGATTTCATATTGAAAATGATACCACATGATCCAAAGGAAATCGTAATTAGAATTATCTTAGCCAAAAACTTTCATTCTCGTGTCGGTAATTTTTTTCTTTGCGTTAAGTTAAAACCTAAAAAATGGGAAAAACATAGAAGGTTTCTAAGAAACTTAACGATTCAAAATCAACATTCCATTGAGTTTAAGGAAATTTTAAATTTTTAAAGTACCCGATTTGTCAAAAACACCAACTGACGAGCTCTTACTGAACGATTCAAATATTCAAGCATAAGGAGGGTAAGATTTCCAAAACTCCAGTATATTTTATAGAGTTGCAACCGTTACAATAAGAAAAGTTTGACGTACTTGGTGTACAATTTTCTGATAAGAAAACATAAGATTAATAGTGAATGAAGAAAACCATCTCAAAGTAATACACAATAGATCGAAGTATCTTTAGGATATCTGTTAACGAATCATATATAAACTTACTAATTTTTGTGATAAAGTAGAGTATTTCGAGATACCGTGCTATGAGAGCATTGCAAACAGGATCTCGACTCTTCAACGACGATACTCGACACAAAACGTTTGCAGCGAATCCACGATGACGTCCAGCAAATTGAGCATTCCTCACTAACAAGAATAATTTGTTAAAAACGAATTCATTAATAGAGAGTATTGTAATAGTAACAAAGGATAAATATAGGAATAAGAATATGAAGTATGACTACGAAAACAATACAATTATGTCAAAATCGTTCAGACAAATTACAATAGATAAAGAAGACTTCAAATGGGAACGAAGGCATTCGTTTTCATGGAAAACTGTTGGTTGTAATTGTATCGCCACTTACACTGTTTCATTTTCGAAGTGGAAGAAAAAGGAAATGATGCCAAAGTGATGCTAAATTTTAAAAAGTGAACACTTTCACGAGTAAATAAGAATATGGAATACATCAAAATTATTTATGTTCAGAAAAATAGCAAAAAAGAACAAAAAAGAAAAAAAGAACCAGCAAACTATTCAACGGCCGAAATAATTACTTTCAATAACTATGCGGAAGATATCTTCCCAGTTGATTTACCGCCCAACATGGCTGAAAGGATTCTTAGGATTTCCATTCTACATGTAGACAATATTTATGGAAACAAGCCAAGAGTAAAGCTATCAAAAATAGCTACCGACATCATGGAAAAAAAAGTTACAATAAGGCACATCTCCATGAAGGCCTATGGCTGCCTCTAGTAAAGAACATGAGAACGCTTGAGATCCAGGAAACTAAAGCTACACCAGCAAAACTTCACAACAGCGCCATCATGTACACAGAAGACCAGCATCATGGAGGACAGCGAGAATAAACATGAATGGAAGAATGCTAGTGTCTGCACAACGCAGGAAGACGAATCATATAAACTATTCAAGCGAATATTTAGAGGATACTCAAAACTATTAAAGAGTTTCTTGACACTTTAATCCTGCATATAACCTGCAAATACAATATGGACGGAATCCTTCATGCAGTTGAGGTTCTCTTCCATTTGTACTCCTTATCATCTTCAATTCTTCAGTATAATTAGATAATGCGACCATGGTATTATATCGTTATAACATAATTATACTAGAAATCCTAGATAAAAAATTAGTGCTGCAAGTGAGTATAGCGATGAATAAATACTAGAATTGCAGAAGCTGCAATAATGTACATTTATATGGAGCACATCAAAGGAAAATTTTGGAAATATGATTATAACAAAAAGACAGAAATATATCGTATAAGTAAAAGCCTTAAAATTTACTTCAATAACGTACTTGCTTGAAGTAGGAATTTTCTCAAAACTTTATTCGCAGTTCTCTTTTAGCCTAAAAGTTTCAACTGCGCTGTAATAAAAAAAACCTAATGACATCAAAACAAACATTGGAAAAACAGATGCATGTTAGTCAACTTCAACAGTGCCTTTGGAGAAATTGGTTTTAAGTTGAACCATAAAAAAACGATATTCATGAAAAACGGGTACGTTTCTGATACACCATTAACGCTGAACGGAAAGAATATATCAAATGCACAAGCAATATGCACCTAAGTCGTGAAGTCAATATGATGAACAATATAACACAAAAGCATAGCAGAAGAAAACGAGCGGATTGAAAAAAATATGCGAGCATCGAAGACGTAGCGAAAAAACAAACAGGACGAATCCCCAAGCCCACCTTTTGACGCAACGGTTCATCATGCTTTAACATATGCTTCGGAAGCCTGGACATTACGAAAGCAGTATGATAGACCACTGACCGCAATCCAACGTTCCATTGAAAGGATGGTGCTGCTGGACACGCAATACCTATTAATTATGACAGGTGGGCACGAGCTGTAAGTGGTTGGATCACAATGGACGTTAGGCGCACTGCAGTAGAAAAAGAATTTTTTCATTGATGCTAGCTCGACTCTCTTGATGATCATCGGGAATCCAGCGATAGTAATAACATATGCCAAGCTAAGAAACTCATATTACAAAATTACAAAAGTACATTTCCGCTACAAACACTTTACTATTGAGAAACACCGCACGAAAACAGTGAAAGTAAGAACAATAATGTGAACTACTCTTAACAATCCAGTAAAAATCCGTAGTAAGTTCACTCACATGATCGCACAGATCGGCACAGTAATTGAGCGATCGTTATACTCACAGGGATCTCATAATTGCTTGCCACGATGGTGCATAGTAGTTGTAGCACACCACTAACACGAATTTTGAACGATAGCCGACAATCTGAATAACCGATACACATTTTGTTTAAATAAACAGCTTTAAGGAATTATGATAGATGAGGTAAGTATGTACTACGAGTTATACGAGTGATAACACCGCAATTTGCCGTTGTTAAGCTGCCACAAAACATCCATAGCAAAATTGCAAAGATAAGAACAGGTATGATTTATTTCCACATGATGATGCGCAACGCAATCATTGTGATCGTGGTTTTTTGTGTACAAGCGAATCATGATGACTTAGGATTACCAGTTTATTACCAATACACTGCTTCTTACTCTAAATTATTGTGGAACCAATTCGTCAGATCCTAGAGGGATGGCTTAGGTCTCGTGTGCTTCGGGCGGATTTGAATTCAGCATAGTATATTCAAATCTCAAATTTTCAAATATATCTCTCAGTGCTATTTATCTTACCCACATTTCTCTGTCACTAATTTACATAAATCAGAGAGATGACGGCATGCTTGGTATGTTTTGGAGCGGCCGCGAATCTGTTTGGTCTTGCATGTTACCGTTGCACCTACACTACAGCTCTACACGCCCCTCCTCCAGATTTATTGTTTGTGGAATACTTATACACAACTATTCCCATGACTATATCTTGAATGTGCGTTACACCTGAGACCAACAAATTGGTTCTTTATGTACCTCTTTAAAAGAATTACTATGTTATTTGTAGTAGAAAATACTACCCTAAATTTCTCTGAAAATGTGCATCTATTATGGAAACGCAGTTATGTAAATAGCATGAGTATGCCAAAAACTATATCGTTAAAGCACCACCTTTTGTTCCAACAGCAAGAATAAGAGCCGCTAATGTATTGTCACACTGTTCAGCCAAAGTGATATTTTTGTCGGTACCATCTGTTTTCTTGTTTTTACGAGGGATCTCATCCTTTAATCTGTATCGAAGTGTACGCAGGAGAGTAGAAGTAATATCGGCTTTTATCAGCTTTTGATGTGTCTTCTGCTGTGCTTGATATGGACATGTTATTTATAACATCATTCAACAGACTAATAAATAAGAGTGCTTCCTTAATTGTTAATCACTTGGTGAAAAATTAATCTACTAACCTTTAGCATTACCAATAATTATTTCGTGTATGATTCTGCATAAGACCAATAGGCAGAAATCGTCATTACACATCTAAAACTAATATTTCTGTCCAGTATAGCATCTGATTTAAATAGTTTTACGATACCTCCACAGCTCTCAGAAAATTTTTCAAACGATTTCCATCAGATGAGTGTTTCTTGGAGATATAATATAGAAAGATTGCTGAAGGATTCGTGGCAACAGTCCATGACTGCTCAAGACTGAACAAGAATAAACATGAGAATAAAATTTTCATCAATACTGAACACCAATAGATGTAAAACAATGTAGACTTTTTCAAAATCATAGTGCTTGCCCTATCGGAAGAGCTGTTCCTACCTAGCATAGTTGAGATAATTCTATTCTCTTCAAAAAATTTAAGAATTCTTCAAATGTTGTTGGATAATTTTTGATAAAAACACTTTCACTGCAAACTGCTGAGAAACAAACAGAAACCTCTATGAAAAGCATTAAAGACGTGTGTAAAAAAACAGGGGCTGATAAGTTGTTTCTTTTATTCACTTAGAAATTACTGTAATGAAAACGCTACTCTATTGCTAAGTGTACGACAAATGGAAAAAAATGGTAAATCTAAGAGGGTAAGCTCCATATTATGCAAACATCGTAAGGAAAAAACCTATGTTGATATTCGCACAAAAGTAGTAAGTTCAACTGCAACAAAACAAGCAAGAATTTTGAAAATTTTCAGGAACAGCCCAATAAAACTAACCATTCTGCAAATGTTCTCTGTTCATCTACACCTCTCGACGTGCAAGCATTAACCACATTTTGCAGCAAAAAAAACAGCTCACTAAAACAAGCACCTATTGATATTTAGTAAAATTGTTAAACAAAAAGAATAACCGCCTCTACGCGTTGGACCAAAAGTGTATAAGCTTGCCTTCTTCTAGATAGACCGGAGTACATACTAATCAAATATTGAGAAGCAAACTAGTCTGGAAATGTAAAAACCATCCCTAAAGAGAATGCCCTCTATTTGGAATACAGATATATAAAAATCAACAAAATCAACAATTATATAAGTGCTAAGAAAAGACTATAAGCAGTTATGTATAACACAATGCAAACTACAAAACATTTATTAAACATATACATTAATCATACAAACAGTATTAAGCAATACAGATTTAATTAATGTAGCTCTTCCTATAGTAGTTTTTTACCTCTTACTCTCCATACAATAGTCCTATAATCCGTAGGCTCCGCCCGCCTGAAAAAATAACGTTTGCAAGCGAAATGTCGCATAAAAAGTCCATACCATCGTGAAAATATAAAGAATGAAAAAGCTGAGTTTGAATTATCTAGCAAGCAAAATTTTTCTTCTGGATTTAGAGTATGAGATTCAACTGTAAAAATCTACCAAACAACAAACATTTATCGCATCGCATTCTTCTTGGCTTAAAGGAGGACGTCTATACTTCATTGGGAGTTGTTCCTCAAAAGTGCTATTAGTTTGTCCAACTGAACTAGTCGATTTTACATGCGAGTCTAGAAACAGCAAACCAATGTAAAAAATAACCCAATAGCTATGCTTTCCTATTTTGAACATCTAGTTTATGCTAAAATGGAAGTTGCCATAGTACCAGAGTACTTTAATATAGGAATTTTACTGCAAAAATATCAGGACAACAACTTATAAAACAGAATGATAAGCGAAAACCTTGCGAAGCAGAAGCTGTTTTCAAAGAATCGGAGGTAGTTCTGAAAACAAAATAATAGTCACACGATTTAATTCAACACTGAAGTCTAAAAATTAATGTTAAAATTTTTACTTATGGAAATCCGGTCGTGGCAATCGCGCACCAACAAATTTGATCATTGGTGTACGAGGTTTGACCTAGAATAAAGCTGATTTCTGAAATCTGACCGAAACTATCTGATATTTCATTGCGAGATGTAAAAAATTTGAGTCTAGTAGCTAATGTAAGGTCCCATAAAATTTAAGTATATCCAAGTTTCAGCAGTTATACCAACAAAAAAGAAATCCCTAAAACATCCTAGTAACTGGAAAAAGAAAATTCTAGGAAAAGAGCAATGAGCTACCGTTTCGTTACACTATGGACGTTCCATAAATAAACCTATGAAGCCAGAACAAAAATAAAAGGACTCACTGCAAAAGTTATGGGTGAGAAAAACATTCCCAATGCTATGCCCAAATTTAGTAAGACCTTCCTATAAAATAGAAAATTATACCGTTTATACTTTGCTTGGACAAGTTTATAAATTTTTTACAAGCTAACACATAAATCAATAAAGAAGAAGCAACTTCTGTCGAGAACGGATAATGCGCTCACTAGAAGGATAAATGAAACTTTATACTGGATCCATTGACATTACAGAAATCTTCGAAGAATAGAAATTGTCTAACTGCTACGAAATTCGGTTTCAAAACATCACAAATATTACCGAAACGACCGTATCGAAACTACTGGAAAAGTAACCAGACTTATTACTACTACTGGATCTTATTCTTACGCTCGATATTTGTAGTCCACTATAATTTGTAATAAACGCTCACTATTATTTACAATAAATGGTGTGTTGCCTTTCGTTAGTAATATAATATTAACAAAGTAAACAAATAAAATATTTACAACATCGAGGGTCATACTTCACTCCTCTACAAAATTTTTCTTACAGTTTTTCCCTATTTGTAAAACTTCTCATTATGACAAACATTTTCCTTTTCCATTTGTTAGCATACGTGAAATTGGAAGGTTCCAAAGTAGGATAACAACATAACGGAGGTAATGGATAAACATTCATACAGCATACTGTTTGCTGACTAATTCAATGCACAAATCTATTAGAATTATCTTAATCACCATATCAAGTTGTACATTAATCACTATAGAAAGGATGAAATCTGTATTTGTACGTGATTCCTAACCAATATGAATGATTCATTGAACTGCAAAGAATAAGGTCAAGTAGAAACAGGTTCACTCTATAATTTCACCAAGAAGTTTTTTCTTATACTCTTCTAAACGACGAACATGTGCATCATTCTTGTTCATTAGATCATGAATACCATCAATCAAACTCTTCCTTTTCTCACGATTTCGCACTGCCTGAAAGAAGAGAAGTCACTATACAGTGAGGTTGTCTGAGTTCTGCTACATTTGTTTTTTTTTCTATATAGTAGGAATTTCATTGCATAGGTAATTTCCGCTCTCACTCTCAAAATATCAAAGCAGAAAACATTACGGATATAACTGACTCAATATTTGGTGGTGAGTTATAAGTGCGCTCTATCATGAGAATATATACATACTAAATTTTAGCATTTAATGCACTAAATACTTCACGCTGATTCTTCGATTAAATAACAAAAGAAAAAATTGCAACAGCTAAGCATAAATGCTGTGTATATACAGATCTGTGTGAGACAAAAATAGTAAAATACCAACCATTTCTATGCCTGAACACCTAGTAATAAAAATACATTAAAAGTCAAAAAGCTTTAGCATTCAATTATGGAATATTAAAATATCACTAATTGGTATAAACTTGGAACCCTAAAATATATAGACAAGTATACAGATACGACGGCACACATAATTGCACGGACACTGGCATATATTCACATAAAATACATGCCATATTACATGCTTTCACTTGAATTAATGGAATATTTACTTGAGCATCAGTAGTCAGCTCTCCAATGATGTCCAATCGATCTAACGCTTCAATGTGACTCATAGAGCATTCAGTAAACTGTAGCAATCTCTTCTCCATTTTTTTCACCAGCACCAAAGATTTATCTACTAAATCACATTTATATGCCAACAAAATACATCAGCTATATAAAAGATCTAGAAAAATCTTTATATTTCCGAAAATCGCCTTATAATACATATCCAAGACACAATACCATCAAGATAGTTCAGCTCCATTGCTTTGAGATCGCTTTCAATTTTGTCATGTTGCTTCTGTAACTCCAATAAGTTTGTTTTCTCATAAGAAACGAGACTGGAAAAACCGTGATCGTCCTACAAACAACTTTCCTTCATTATGGAATTTCTCGCCAAGCAGTTCAAAAGTGATGGAAAAAGGCTGTGCAACAAGAAACGTATAGACCTTCATAGACGCTGCAGCTCTACCCATGACTATAACTTTATCGTTTTCTTTGAAATTCATGTCGAGCAACGACTGCTGGTCGTCTCCCGTGATAGTTCTTCCTAATTCATAAAATTAGTGCTAATTAACTATTGTGAGTAAAAAAAATATCATAATTAACTGCCGTCAGGATTTCATGGAACAATCGGTAGCTGCAATATGAAATCGACATATTTTACTACGTTGCTTGAGGAAAAGTTAGTTTTTTCTAATGAAATGATTCAAAACGGCTAAACTAGTTTTTCACATTTGAACAAAGGATCTTGAATGCTAAAATGTATCACTTGCCTCTGTGAATGATTTTCATATGTGTATTGTCGATATCTGCTTCTTCACAAATACGTGCCTTGAGCCCACCTAATGTTGAAACTGAACATTCTCCTTCTCCAATCTCAATTGGAAATGATTTCGACCCAACGCAGACTTTCACTTTCATTGGACACAGCGTTTTCTGTTAATTAGTTACCAATAATGAATTAAAAGCAAGATAAATTACACAGTGGTAAGAATCCAACAACACTTAATTCAATTAATAGCTTATTGTAGATTCATCTACATACCTCACTTTTAAACGAATGAACACGTTAAACTTTGCAATGATTGAAGCAAATTTGACGTACATGATTTAGAAACTTTGAATTTATCTCACTATGCTGAATATTATGCATATTATCTGTAAAAAAAAACCCTGACAACTTTATACTCATTTCCTCTCAGCTTTCAAATAACAGATATATTTTCAAAGTTTCAACCATGCAGATAATGAGGGCCAAACGTGGCATCATCAGGTTTTTAGTTTCTAGAACTTTGGGTCGTAATATAAACGAGTCCGAACGCTTCAATGCCTAATGATTAATGATGGTATACCTATCTTAATGTATAACTCGAGCAAGTTCGTAGTAAAGTGTATCGTTAGAGACGAATTTCGTAAAGTGGTAATGAATAACTGCGCTAGGTAAGAGGAACTGTAAATTCTGATTGGACCAAAGTGACCAAACATACAGTTGGAAAAGCTCGTTGATATGAACACACAGAAAATCCAGACGCATTAACATCAATAAGGCTATCTCCCTTCTAGAGCTGTGGTGCACTCGATGGAACAAAAAAAAAACACTAAGAAAAAATTACAAACAACTGTCGAGTTATCAACGCTCTTTCGCCATGTTCTACAAATCAGATCTCTCATTCATAAGATAGACTAAAATACTTTTCTCTGCAAGTAGAATTGTGCCACATTTGGAAAAAATTTTTAAAACAGCTTTACAAAGATAACGAATAATGAGTTAAAAAGTTATGAACATGAGTTAAAAGCTATTTTTTCTAGTTGTCAATGATTTCTATGGCAACGTCTCCATATATTCCATAATTTCTTGTTGATATTTCTACCCGAACAAACGATGGCTTACGTTTTCTTGACAAATCGAATCTAATATAATACTGGGCAAAAGCTAAGAATAAAAACATAATCTTAATAGTAGAATGTATTTAGAGCGAAGTATCTGCGCATTTCGATGTAAACTTTTTGTGTAATTGAGAGGAAGTTCATCTTTACATTGTTATATCCCTGTTTAATATAACGACGTCAGAATTTTTGTTATTCACAAGGCTTTCTATCTGTGATGATTTGTTCGAGAAATATGCTCTGATCTACAGACGTGTGTTTCACGCACGAATCCTTCATCGCAGTATCGTCAAAACACTATGCAAAGGAATAGCATTGTGAGCAGACATGGCGAGCACAATGATCCAACGAAATATTGCTAGAGTACTAAGAACTATCATTAAGATAAGATAAGCCCAGATAGATAAGCTTTGGTGTTAACCTGTTGCGAAATGCACCTACGCATTCATGTTCACTGTGATAGCGTTGAGGTGGTGTTTGAATGCAATACATTTCTATACAGTGACTTGAGTTTCTCACACTTCACGAAGTCAGTGCTGTTTACCTTTCCTAGATTTTCCTGATACCAATTTACGAACCCGTGACGAATATCGAACTTTGTAAGCATAGGGGGCGGCTGCAAACTGATTTAGGTCTGTGTGTCTATGTGACACTACCACCAATGCTCCACTGCTTCGCCAGGACTAACATCGTTGATAAGAAATGAGCTGAGGCTGAAGGAATCATGAAAATATTGGCTAGACAGACATTTGCCTTCTAATGTACTTCATATGAGGAAAACGTATTTGAGATCTCCAAACCAGGATTTCCTCTTTCCTAAACGGCATAATGCTGCCACGTAAAATAAATCTTAGTATCGATCAATTTCTGTAGGATTTTTCACGCAATTTTCTCAGCAGGAGTAGACTAGAGCTTATTTATTGTAGGCGAGTTTCAACGGCATCGCATTTACTTCCCAGTCGTTCGACTGAAGGCTTTTCGCCGAGTTGGTGTGCAGAATGCAGTTTGAACACATCGTAGCACAAATATGCCTAGATGTACTGATTTGCATAGTGAAGGTATGAACTCAGAATTGCCCAATCAAAAAGTCCATCACCTTAATCCACCCGCTTCTCTAAGCAAATACAAAGTCGATTATGGACCAAGATTTACCTCCCAGCCTATCTGGGTTCGACCTACGCAGCCTCACAACTAACAGTCTTGAGATCCCTCTAAAAGGGAGATTTATGGTCGCAATAGTAATGGTTGTCTGGAAACTATCAAAACTGTACAGACATTAGAGTTTTACATAAATCTTGATTTTAACGGTTGTCTAGAATTACGTACTCACAAGTTAATAAGAAGTTAGCCTAACAATTTATAATTATTATTCCCGTAGAGGCGCAGAGGTGAAGATACCACATTGACATGCAAGCTCGAATCAGTCTGAAACGTCCTTCAAGCCAACCAAGCTGAACATCTCCTAGGGGTAGGTAGATTGATACTAGAGAAATCTGAGTTAGATGAACACCACTGACTTGATGAAGCGCGATGAACTCAAGTAAATATATAAACCAGCTTCGCATTCAACGAACTCCACCATGTCACCTTGAACACAAATGCGTGGGCGCATCCTGCAAAAGGGATTGGTCAACGTCACAGTTTACCTTATTCTATATTATTATTCCCGTTATCCATGAAAGTTTTTTTCGAAAACTATACCTAACGACAAATAACGTGAAGATTTCTCCTTTGGTCTACTTCTTCACTTATGTATACTAATGTGTCCTTTTGTATTCCAAATGTCTTTATCTTCACAATGATTCCCTGTTAAATCAATCATGACTCCATAATTTTTCAATTGCTGCCCGCCAAACTCAAAAGAATCGTGTAATGTATTTCATAAATTTTTGATGACGTGTTGATTGCCCATTAATTGTGAGATATTTTCCAGCTATGGAGCCGTCTTTATCGATGAGTCGATAAACCAATGTAATTAGGGTATTTTTTTACAGTTGTAAGGTTGAATATTTAGCGATGATGAGCTTTCGTCGCTCAGTAACAACAAAAATTTCAAGGAATCTACAAATTGTTGCTTCTCAAAATCGAATTCTATCGTCTGGTCCACATTTGAAGGCTGCTGTGCAATACCTTATTGCGCAAAATTCTTCACGATATTTCTCGCAATCGACGAGCTCAACAAAACCAAATTATAATGTTGGAACTATAGGACATATAGACCATGGAAAGACAACCCTTACAGCCGCTCTCACCTTCGTCCTTTCCAAGCAAGGTTAGATTTTCGTCCTTTCCAAGCAAGGTTAGATTACTTTTTCTCAAAAAAACTTATTTGCTTACTACTAGTGATGTTGTGCATATATTTTCAATATAAGTATTATTAAATGAGTTACGCGTTTCTACACTCGAAGGTCATGTCACTCAAAACAGATATAGTAGTATAATTTATTAAAGTATCTTCCAATTGTCGTATCGTTGTTTTGTAGGTCTAGCGAAACCAATGAGATTTGATGAAATCGATAAAGCAAAAGAAGAAAAAAGACGTGGTATAACGATCAATATTGCTCATGTGGGGTATGAAAGTACTTCAAGAAGATATTCGCATACTGATTGTCCAGGGCATTCCGACTTTATTAAGGTTAGTTTTCCAATTACTATACGTATTCCAGCTTGTTATTTTTAGAACATGATTTGCGGTACCGCACAAATGGATGCTGCCATATTAGTCATTGCGGCCACCGATGGTGTAATGTCTCAGACTAAGGTGCTCAAGTAAGGTTACATTGGTTTTTAAGTTGTAAAACATTCGGGTAGGATCGATTTTTTCAAATATAGCTGGTAAGCGATTGGATTTCTAATGTTTACGCTGAAAAAGTTTTTGAAATTTTGTCAATTTTCCCTATTACGGCCATTGTGTGAAGGTTTATATATTAGTTATAGGAAACAAACTCAGTACTCTTTGTGCTGTTATAATGAAACATGTCGCTTTATTATCTTGTAAATGGTCCTCTTTAGGAGCATCTCTTGTTAGCTCGTCAGATAGGGTTGAAACATATTGTTGTTTTCATAAATAAAGCTGACCTAGTAGAAAGTGACGTTCTTGATCTTGTTGAAATCGAAGCACGTGAACTACTTTCTGCCAACGGCTTTGATGGTGATTTGATTTTTCAATCTCTCACAGTCAGGCTCCAAATCCATACCTTTTTAAGGTGACAGTATTCCTGTAATTCGTGGCTCTGCTTTGCATGCTCTTGAAGGTTTGGATGCTAAAAGCATTACTGAGTTGATCTCTGTACTGGATACTCTACCTGAGCCACAACGAAATGAAGTTCTGAATTTATGATTACATTTATTTTTTATGCATGCACAACATGTGTGTTCATGTCTATACAATGTAATAGATGTGACTTTTTTGGAGCCAATTTTCACTTTTCAGCAAGAAAGCCTGATTATACCTGTAGCATCGAAAGTGGCAATAACAGGACGAGGTAGAATAATATTTAGACTCGAAACGCAAAATAATACCTATTTATAAATCATACACAGGTACTGTTATAGTCGGCACTGTGGAGCAGGGTATTTTGAGAAAAGGAGATAAGTTGGAAATCAAAGGCAATGACAAAGAACTTCTCGCAACGGCATCCGATATTCACATTTTTGGCAAAAGTGTGAAGGAGGTATTAAGTGTTTTTTAATGTCTGTCTACTTAGTTTTTAATATTATCATTCAGGTCAGAGCCGGAGACCACTGTGGTGTCCTTTGTCGAGGGGTCAAAGCTGAAAACGTCTCACGTGGTTATTTTTAACGTTTTTTAAAAGGATACACAATTGTAGATCAAAATGATTGTGATAAGACACTAAGTGCATCTTTTTAGATGAGAATTCGAAGAAATGTTCAAAGCATCTTTTAGGCATGTGGGTCGGTCACACCGGATCTGTGAATGTATCGAATCATATAAATGCGGAGATATACATGCTCAGCAAGGAAGAAAGTGGTCGTGAAATTGGGATTCGTACTGGATACATAGATAAAGTGTTTTGTAGTACATGGGATCAGGTTGATTTCCAATACATGTGTTCTTAATATTTTTGAAATATACCTCCATGAAATTCCATTCGATTTCTGTTTGACTAATTCAGGTAGCTCGAATTGATTTTTCACACGATATTTTAATGCCCGGAGAACACACTCATGCAACAGTTATTTTAATGCGTAATATGCCATTGCGGAAGGGTATATCATTCACGTTAAGAAATGGAAGAAATAATCAGACCCTTGCCAGAGGGATTGTGACTGAACTTCTTCCATCAGTAACTGTTGAAAAATATAATCTCAAAAAAGTGACTTGTTGAATAATATCATGATTGCTTCATAGATATGCAGTTATCAGTTGATTTTTTCTCCGTATAAAATTTTATAAATGCCTTTCGCCAAAGTATTTAGTATACTTCTACCGTATACTGAGCGTACTCAGTTATTTACAAGAAATCTCAGTTTTATTGGCGATATCTTCGTATAGGTCCGATTATAATGGTTTATAAAGCTGATGACCTTGAGGATTATGTTTGGGGACGATCATCGGAGCAAGTCTATCTTGAGAGGTAATAAACTGGTTTTCTCAACAAATATTTAACAACACTTTGAAATTTATGCAAAGCGCATGTCAGTGCAGTTTATTTGCAACCAGTGAATTTCATTACAATCAACCTAATTTGTAGAAAGTAAAAAGCAAAAACAATAGATAAACCATGCACTGTTGAAGATTTTTTATTTTTCTATGACCTTAGGTGTAATATGTGCAGCTACTTGAAATAAACTTTCAATCGAATTCAGATAAGCCGTTTTGGAAAGCTGTAATTTCGGTCTATTTCGAAGCAGATTCGTTTCAATTTGTACTAGATTGTTATGACGATTATTATGATTATTCTTTTTGTTTTCATATGGAAGCCAAATAAAAACCTTTCCTAATTAATATATTTAGATGATGTGTATATATGTAACATAGTGCAGTGTTCGGAGGTGCCACAGTTATACGCGGACAAAACAACGTATTCAAGTTCGGCCCTAGCCATACCTAATTTTCCTTCTTTTAAGGCTTGAAATTGCCCTTCACATAAGTCATTTTGGAAACCTAGGATTTTGGAAAATTCATTGCGCTGATGTTTATCCTAGTTACACTGGTTAAGTCACTCAATCAAAACGCTTTTTTCTGATAGATAACACCAAAATTTTTTTTTCTGAAAGTTAGTTGAATTATGGTATTAGACGGATTTGAATCGTTTCCAGAATTGTTCATTGCGATGAATTCACCTCCGCAAACATTCTTCAACGAGTCAGTGAAATAGATGAGTCTCTTAATAGACAATTGAGGAAAGGAGTGAGTTTTATTTGAGAGCTTTGAAAATAGATTATTTCAAATCCCTTGAGATTATTTAGTTTTGGTGTTGTGCTATAGGGGTTAGGACCTGTTTAGGTAGAAGAAAATGTTTCACGATTGTTGGAACAAACAACTGCCTTAGAAGCTTTAGACAGTACTCAAAGTAATGTGCATTCAGTGATGAATGATGTCTTTGAAACATGCGACAGGTACCTTCGACTTTCTTTTGATAACTTGAAGAAATTTAGTCTCCCATTTATTTTTACTAAGGTTCGCAAAAATGTTGGACTCACTTCTACATGAATATCGTAATTTGACAGTAACGTTGGAGCATATTGTGTTGGAAAAAAACCTGACTGCAGATGTTTTGAGGTGATTTTTGAGGTCGCGTTCTTCTTCCAGAGAAAATTGAAAACTCTAACATCAAAGATTTTGTTTAAGATGTGAAGACCTGTTAGATTCACTTGAAAGACGGAATGAAATAGTCAAGCGTTCGGAAATATTAAGCGAAATTAAAGGAATGGTAGTGGATAATCCAGAGTTATTGTCAATTACGTGGCTTCGTGAATCATTGACAAATGTTAAAGTCGTTGAAAATGAAGTATGGCGTCTAAAAACATATTGAGTATTATTCGTGTTACATTAAAATGACCATTGTAAAGGTTCGTCGATCTGCTGCGGACAACTTGAGGCGAGGTCTTGAAAGTCTCAATGCTTCATTGATCGCTTCGGCAACTAGAGCTTTGGCCAATCTTGATGTCTTAGAAGGTATCCTAGAATAAAGTTTGTTTAAAGAATTTAACATTAAGCTCATCGTGATTATTGGATAGATTTAATGAAACTTTCGTTTTCATTATCATATATCTGCTGCTGATGTTATCAAGTATAAGTCTGTGTTACAGCCGAGCTTGAAGTGCAATTATCATCTTCTGCTGCTGAGGTCGATAAGAGACTGATGGAGCTGTCAGCAACGTCTGATGATAATAATATACGTCTTGTTCAACAGTGTGTTAATCATATACACTCACAACTCGAACAGTGTACACTATTAGGTTGGGCCGCATATATCAAAACATGCAATATTCACCGAGTTATTTATTTTTCGGACTAAACTAAACTTGAGTGAAAAAATTTCCTTATTGGCCGTGCTAGCAACAGAATCGAAAAAAAACTGTTAGCAACCTACTGTTTTATCTGTGGAAAAGTCTTGCGGTCTAGCGATTAAGAAGGTTTTGAAGCATAAGAAATCTGCTCTGTTTTAAAACAAAGAAAACGGGTAATGTGTTAAGGATGCGCATAATCTGTTAAACTCCTTATGTATGGGTAAACACTAAAAAAGAGTCTAAGGTGTATTTATTTATACACCATCGAAATATATATATATGCTATCGTCATTGTCTTTTAAAAGTGCATCGTGTACTACTCCACTCATAGGAACAATCAAGCAACCGGGCTGGAGCAACCTGCCATTTCCTTTTTTATGCTACTATCGTCTATAGTGATGATCATCTACGTACATGATGACATTGCTATGAACAATTTCGTGGTTGTAAAATTGTTAGCGGACGTGATATACAGCTGTTGGACATTGGTCTGGTACACGTCGCCCATTTTCACAGAGGATCATCCAAAAAGACATTTGCATCCTCTTGAGCCATTCTGCAGTTCTTTTTGCCTATATTTTGTTCTCTTACTATATGACCAGCATATCTATGTTTTCCTTCTGGCGCTCATTCATTTGGATTTTGCAAGCGAGATATTTTTCAAAAGTCTGTAGTACAAAGCCCGGCTTGATGTTCTGTTCGCCAGTTATGCTAAAGAAGGCACCTTTCAAGCGTTTTGTAAGTATTTCGTAAGATCCTTGACGTGGTTGAGGTATCACGTATCAATCAACCCAAGTCACAGTTGCGTAGGAAATGCTGAGAGAACAATGGTATAGAAGAGATGACCACGTGCTGTCTGTTAAACGATCAGTGCTCTCCCCTAGAGATACGAAAGCAGCCTATTCGACTCTCCCTCTGCATTATTCTTTTCGTTCTCCATGTTCATAGATCGTCCAAGGTATGCGTGGGATTTCATTTCTTCAATTTGAGAACTACCGATTTTCGTCTTATTCCCATCACACCGTGGCTTTCTCATAAACTAGGTTCTCTTCTTATTCATTCGTGATCCGGTCCTTTCCTCATTTTTTTCAAAATTCGTTCAAAATCATATATACCTTATTACTGTATTGGTCGAATTATGCCATTTGTTGATCTCGCTCTTACCACTGGGGCATCATGTCATTTGATGTGGAAGTGCGGCAGATTCTGGCATCTAATATGAAAAAATTCAGCATTCATTATTCTATCCGGTTCAAAAAATAAGACACTACACACATTTTTTATCCTAATCCAAACTTAGAAGCTTGAAATCCTTGATGGTTTTCATCGGGAAAATGTTCAACGATCTGCCAATGAAATTGTATAGCGCAAAGGTTGGTGTTAAACCTTCCTGTTATCGATTTTACATCATAGCAGAAGTTAGTCGGTTTATCATTCATAACCAGCCGTCTCAAACAGATTCCGCTTAGATTTAGCATTGGTCTTTTCTTCGTTTTGAATATTTCCTTCTCACAAAATGCGTTTTGATGTTCTTATTGGAGATTGAAGCGTATTCGGCACATTTTTGCCTTCCTTTCATAAGCGTATTCTTCAGCAGGATCATTTTCTAGCTGCCAGTCATGTATAGAATTTGTGGAGAACATTTCCATCGAACGTAAAGTACTTTTTTGTTTTCATGCGATGACCAAATCTCTTATCTAGTTTTTCGTATAGAGGAATCTTAACACAAAGCTGTTGATCTAATCTGGTGCAGAAATACGGTACTACCGACGTGAAAAAAACACATTGATATGTTATTAGGAATATGATCATTCTCGTGGATTGTTCCGTTTGGCGACTCCCATGTCCATCAGCAATTTTCCTTCATCAGAAAGAATGGGTCTACTTGAAAAAGGGTTGCTGCCGACAATAGTACCGTTCGATGTTCTTCATTTTCATTCATTAGAAATAAGAAGTTCTATGTTCTCATAAATAAAAGTTCTCAGTAGAGAATGAGGAATTCTATTATTTCCTAATTCTTTGTAGTTATGGTGAACACCGTGTTACTTCTTTACAATAAAATTGGATTTGTCTGTTAAGATTTCCAGGCAAATACCTCAAATTGTTTTGAAAATTGCATTATATTCCATTTGATATTGAACCAAAAAAAGGAATGATTGGATCTGAAATGAGGCAATATCATGAATAACTAGGGTTTCTTATATAAATATAAATGTCGTATAACTTTCAGGAGTTAGCTATTTGCAGCAATTTATCGAGAAATTGGTGCGTATCATTCGTGCACGAATTCCACTTGATGCTCCTTTTGCTCTAAAGTAGGAAATTTTTGCAATTTTTAATATTTGAAGTTTTTTTTTCAAATTTTCACTATTTGAAGTTTTTGTTTACAGATTTGTGAAACAAATGAGCAGGGTACTGAATGGATTTCCTTCAAGCGTCGGTCCTCTACTTGAAGCCTTACGACCACTAAAAACTTCTATTTTAAGTCAATCACTAGCTAAGCTATATCGGATTGTAGAAGATCACGACTTCACCAATCAAGATAGTATGCTGGTAGATTTGGTTCGTGCTGTATTTTATAGTATTTACAACATCGTATATTCACTCTATTTAGTTGGTTCCCACTATTGAAGAAGAAGTGAGAAGACTAGAATGGGATGTAGAGCTAAGAGAAGGTACCCAGAAAAATGTAAATAAATGCCTAAATATGCTTGCAAAACGATTAGAGTCAGAAATAAAATTGGACGCAGAAAATTTGCTTATTGGTCAGTTTATGTGAAATTAAATTTTTCATCTCAGTTTTTGTCATTCTTTAATTTTTAATATTACAATTATTTTTATATTTTAAGATTATAGCACTGAAATTATCAAGCATAAAGACTAGCTGATATTCCGGAGGATAATTTGTAAATGATTACCACAAGTGAGTGTAGACCGATAGTTCTGCGCTTGAAGAGGAATGAGCATTATTTTTGTACAAACAAACTTTATAATTTTTATTAGAATTGTCCAAAAAGGTAAACAAGCTATTTAATAAAGGAAGTACTGAACATTATACGAGTTTTGGAAAATGGATTTCATTTATTTTTCTAGTTATCACTTTTACGACGATTAATAATGATGTCGAAGAATGCTGCTGCAGAATAACATAAACCGATTCGAATGATCCGATGAAAAAAGATCCAATATGTACTCTACAGATTTTAAAAATGTAGATTTTAAAGAAGTAATGTTGATAGATTGAATAGTTTTGATTCCAGGAGATCGTTTAAGAAGTGACCAGTTGAAGCACTACAAGTTATTGGAAATTGCTAATAGTTTGGTTCATAAATGGCCAGCTCAATCACTGCCGTTACTGTCATTTGAGCGTGAATGTGTGTCAACTATTATGGATTCCATCCGTGCAAACATCTTTGCAATTGTTGGATCGATGCATCGTGACATGATCGGCAATAAGGAAATATCTCCTTATATGCAGGTTTTTTTTTGCCTAGCACAAATATTACTGAAAAATAACTGCGTTGAGTGCATTGTATTATTGCCGTTTGTGGTTTTTAGAATTCATTTGTAGTAATAATAATAATAATAGTAATAGCCTGAGCCAAATTAATGCCTTCTATGCCTAATTTTCAAATAAATGACTATTATTTATTGCTATTTTCAAATTATACGGCTATGAAATGAGTTCGAAAAATATTCTGTTTTTTATTTCGGTTCTTGAAGAAACTGAAATATAAGAAACATATTTAGGAGCTTACTAAATTCATTTCTTTGATGGAACGACACTTTTCTTTGTTTTATTCTACTATCCAAAGTACTTATTCTTTGTCATCATTAACTGATTATATCATACAACTTTTCTTCCTCAACGCAACTCTTCTCAGACCATCGAGTCCTATCATTCGGCTACAACTCAAAGCTGATTTAGAAAGTTATGTAATTCCTTTTTTTTACAAGAACTTATTTTTCTTTTTGCAAGAGAAAAATATTTTAAACAAAAACACACGAAAAGTTGCTTGTTTCAGTCTGTTGAAAGTGATCAATACAAAATTGACGCAGAGTACAAAATACCCGGATGCTACACAGCTACTCTCAGTATTTAATTCAGAATGTGATTACGATATGATGATGAGTTCACGATTACCGGCATGGATATTTATTCATATTCTCATAAGCGACAGCCCAAGTAATCTCCTTTCGCCACATGTCAGCGTAGATTGGACGGTAAATAATTTTCCCATTACTAATGCTGTTAAGAGACGCAGATACTAACTACTATATCATCAAGAAAAAAAAAAAGGAACTGCAATGGTGCAGTGGTGGAGGTGCCATGGTGACACGCAGGCCCCAATAAGTTCATGACCGCCTTCTCCTCCGCAAGGGATCGATCAATGCCAAAGATTATTTTAGCTTATCGAATGTTGTCGATATGATACTTTAATGTTGAAGTAGTTATAAGATTTCAACATCTTATGTCCTCCGAGCCATTATATCGTTATTTTTTCAACTATGATCAATATTAAGTATTATTTTCGACAAAATGAAACATTTTTTTTAGCTTGACCAGTATGTCGAGTGGTGTTCTGATCATTCTGACAAAGAAATCGTATCGTTCCTGAGCGGTTTGATGTCTTCCTATACCAAATCAGTTGTTAACCAACATGAGACTGAATTTGTTCCTCATTATCCGATAATTATGCAACTCATCAAGAAAGCTACATAATAAATAAATGTTTGACCAGTGATTATTATTTTGTGTGAAATGTCTTCTGCTTATTGGCGTAACTAGACCATTATTTGAGATTTTTGAAAGGTTTTTGGAATGTGTGCAAAAATCCGTACTAATTGAATGATTCTGTAGCTTTTGTGGAATGAATGTTCATTGGTTTATCACTCTGCCTTTTGTCTAATTTTCATATGTTATCGTTATTATGCCTGCATATACTGATGACAACAAGCTATTGAATACTCTGTGCCAATAAATATAAATAAGTTAGATGCAAGATGAAGATCTATGTGATGGCGATGACTGGGAAGAAGAAGTCATAGTAGTAGAATTAAATGGTGTTATGGACGCATCTACTATCCGGAACTCTATAAATATGAAGCAGGTCACTTTAAGGAGAGCAAATACAGATTCTCCTTTGATTCAAGTAGGTTGTCGGTCTTATAACGTTCAATATCCTAACTATTTTCTCTAAAGGAAAGTGTATAACAAGTTGCCTGTTCCAAACAATCTCATGGACTTTTTTTTTAATTCTTGGCACTTTTTGATCCTTTCTACATTTCCGTGGTCTGCTGTGTTTTCACTGTCTTCAGTGGTTTCTACGCCGTAAATGTACAAATTGTCCTCCTTTGT
>KN716157.1:526769-538179 GCA_000816705.1 Dictyocaulus viviparus | reverse complement strand
AGAAAAGGTAATTAAAATCACTGAAAACAAAAACAAAAAACACACCATGGACAATACACGTATTGTATATACCTACGTTTCAAAGGATAAACATATAATTAACTGTAATTGTAATGATATGTTAGGTTTTATCGTACGTAGAACTTATTTTCTTCAATTATTTGCCTTACTCTTTTCCATCAGTTGAGGTTCTCAGTTCAATCCAGATAGCTCGTTGCAAAATCCTTCACAGTCGATGAACTCATAAGAAAACAATAATAAGAATCACTATGACAAAAATAACTTGTAATGTATAATGGCAGAAGGCTATTGCATCTTTAAATCTTTTTGGAAAATTCTGATTTGATTTCTTGCTGTAATGGTCTAGATAATTTGGAAGTTCCTCTGAGTGAGATTCAAATGACAATTAATAATATCGAAGAACAACTTACTACGCGCTCAGGTGATTTTATATTTTTTGCAGATTGGCAATTCACTTTTTACTGGGAAATGGCTCCGTACCGTGGGAACTGATATAATCCTTCAGACGGATGGGGGCCAGAATCTCAAGGTACGTCATTCGAGTGTAGGAATCCGATTTCAGTATTCCATTATTTTCCAAAGCTTTCTTTGAAAAAATGCGCTTTCTTTTCGAAATTTTATTGCAACTTTATTAAACATTATAACATTGTCGTTGCATCAGTGGTCAAAGTTTTAGTGATGAAACTCCAAGTGGGAAGCTATAAATTAATCAACACTTTCATAAATGCTCTGCCTGGCTGCGCGAAGTTTTTTTTTTCAAATCGCAAAGTGATTTAGTGTTAGCCTAGCTTTTACAATATTTCATTTAGTCTTGTGATCTTACGAATAAAGTCTTTTCCACTAAAACTTTTTCTGGATTCTATTTATGTCCATGATTTTCCTGTTGTTTACTCGTTTTATTGAAGACTCATGTGAATAGCTAATTGTCAACTGACAACGACCATATTAAGCGACAGCTGTCAATAAAAATGATATCTCAGATTTTGTGAAGTAATACGATTCTGCCGCTTTTTCATTGACTTAAAACTTAATTTTGACAAGTAGCTCGTGAAAGCCAAAGCAGCTCATTTATGTGTCAATGAAAGATCCTTCATATGTTCAGGTTCAATCCTGATTGGTTCGGATGCTCTGCAAGTTTTCACTGATAAAATTGGATGATTTTGGATGAAAAGGCTTCTGAAACGACATAACCAACTTTCTCTTAAGTGAAAGAAGACGAAGTGGTTGATATTCATCGAGCCTCGAGATAAGTCAACTAGAAATTGTGGATTATTTTCTCTATTGTTTTGTGAATGCAGTTAGTGCTGCATAACTCTGACGAACAACGTTCGTCCTAGTTTTGTGTGGGACACGGTTTCTGCGATTGCTGTGGAAATTTCTCTCAAACAGTTGCTTCATCAATCACTACTTGTTTCTCTTTGGCATATCATGTCGCTTCTTCACAAAGATTCGCAGATATCCACATCGACTGATGTTAGCCAGCGGCTTTCGCTGCTCCAAAGTATGAACTTGAAAGCTCGAGATAGACGCCTTTTAATAATCTTCAAACAGCGATATCTATAATCAAATCAATCAATTCAATCATCGTGATTCACATTACTAGACTTCCTTCCTTAGAGGCGGGGATATTCCGAATCCTAACTTGATATGAATCAGAATTTTCATCGTGATAAACGCAACTAGGAGCTCACTTTGTTCATTCCATTCAAGTTATGTCCCGAATGCAAACTACTAGTTTTCTTCGATGTTTAGCTTTACTGTTAAAAACATTAAAAATGATCTTATAGAATGTGAGCCTAGTCCGTTGAACTTCTTCAATTTAATGAATCTTGAATGATTATGTAGACAATGTACCGAGTACTCTCAATCATAAATTTCTTATACGGGTTATTAGCTGTTAAAATGAATTGGTTTTCATATTAGTTCGAAGTACATCGACGTCGTCAATATCTCTGTTATCGCCTAAGCCGGAAACCAGAATTTGTGAAGTGTGATAAACGATGTCTATGTGCTGTTGTTTCTTACTTTGAAGTAGAGTTCGTGCATCAAGCAAATCATAGCAATTTCATGCAGTTTGAGCTTGAGATTTCAAAATAGTCTTCGCAGTCATTCCACGTGAAGTGATCATATCGAAAGTTCTTACAGACTTAGGTGCTCATTTATTTTACTGTATTTGTTTTTACAATTTCGCTTTTTTACTTTTGTTTTTACACATGGTTGCTTTAGCCATGCTCTAATATCATGTCAGATATTATATCTTCTGGCTGATGGCCAACTTTTCCTAAAGATATATGAAGTGTATTTTTAACAGGTCAATACGAATTACTGCTTGTAAGTTTCCCAGTTGTTTGATTTTCTAAAAAAAAATGAAGAGATCGAGGTGCAGGATATAATCCGCACACACCTAAGCAAACACACGTAGGCATGAAAGCATTGACGACGCTCCTCTTCTGTTGTTGCTGTGACGATAACCGATTACCTAACGTGATTTTTCAACGGCATCATTTTTAATAGTTTTCCATTGCCATGATAGCTTTGACCACTCCTGGAAAATTGAGCTCTGAAAAGTTTGTCATACATGTAAAGTCCCAAGTTTTCGAATTTCAGGTGATTTCACACAGCGACAAAATGTTGAAAGCTGAGAAAGCCCTTTTGACTGCTGCGACGTCTGCAATGCAGACTGCAGTCGCGCCGGAGAAGGATCGTCCACCTCAACGGCAATGTAAAAAGTGATCATTGAAGTTCATTTAGATTATTTGTTTTATTAGTTTATGGCAATTTGCAAACTGGGTAAGCATGAGATTATTGTGTTTTCGAACTCCATATCTATTGTATCCTTGTAATATTGTAATGTGGCGTTTTAATACGTATGAATTACGTTTTTTATTGTATACTACTATTATCGACTTATGAATGTAAATTATCAGGTCAAGCTGGCCACTATACATATGTTGAAATTTGTTTGGCTTACTATATCATCCATGTAATTAAGTCATTTTTTCTGTTCGTTAATTTAATTGAATGAACTTTCCTACATTTCTGTTCAATTGCATTCATTTTCAAGAAATAACGGCGACAATTTAACTTTAATGATATTTCGTAATATGGCAATAGGATATAGCGGTAAGGTAAGGGAATTCGGACTTAACAACGTAGGCTGTTCTTTAATTAGCGACAAAATGAATATCATCCATGACGACGACATCTTTTTTCCAATTATATTTTTAAGACAGTTATACTTGAGTGGAGCTAATGAAGATCAATAAAGCCAATGTCACATTAGCGGAAGTTTCAGAAAGATTATCTTAGCATGTTTCCTTCAAAGTACTGGTTTTTGTGCTTTCATATTTACTTTGCAGGTACAAAATTATTGAGGCTTTTTAGTAGTGTGTTCCATGTGGTAGAAGAATACAATGATTTTATTATTAGGACTATCTATTTTCTATAGTCGAATCTTGTTCGCTTGTGAATTGCTGTGCTCTGTTTTGATGGAAGTTTGTTGTATATATCTCTTGCATTGTTGAACGACAATTAAGCCATGAACGGCTCTTCATCCACGAGAGATGGACACTCGGTTGTTCTTAATGACAATGGTTTTGAAGAAGAGGAAAATCACGATTCAATGGACATTGATTCGGAAGTGCGTACGTCTTGAGTATTTTCGATTTAGTTGCTGACTTTTAACGGTGCAAGATTTGAAATACCTTCGCTAAATGGCTTGTTAATTATTTATTAAAAAAGAAATTTTTATTAGGATGAAGAGTCGCCACCACAACTTGTCTTCACTGATGGATCTTGTTCGGACTCGAATTCTCAAGCTAGTTGTGGAAATGTGTGTGTTTTATTTTCTTAAGGCTTTTGTTATATGTATAGTTTTTTCTGTTGGGAACATTTATCTTTAGTCTTCGTCACCATGCCAGAGATCTGAGTCGTGTCCATCACCAGTGTTCCAGACTTGTATGCCCAGTGTGGTTGACAACAAAAAAGTATTTTCGATCAGAGATTAGAACTTTTGAACCTGTTACGCTGAAAGAGCTATTGAGTGCCATAGTTTTTGTGTTTAATTTGATGGCAGAGAAATATCAGACTCTATATGTAATAAGTTTATTCATTAGGTTTTACATTAATTAAACGTCTTTTCTTAAAATGGCTTCCATTTAACTATGATTTTAGTGAAACTCACATTTTCGCTCCGTACATTGCAATATAACGCTCACAGCGTAATTTCATTTTTAAATATGTCTGTGAAGGTAGTGTGACGACCTAATTGAGTATATATTCATTGGTGATCAACTAACGAGAGTTGAAAATAATATTGTTTATGTACAACATATGGCTATACATGATTTGACCGAATAATAACATTTATGTAAGGCTATTTTTGTTATATCGAGATTGAATGGCTTCGATGTAGAAAATTGATTTTAATAGAATGTGTAGATGCCAATGATATGTTTTTTTGAAGAGAAGACAGTTTTACTGACCTCCGCGGGTCCTAATTTACTATGACTCATGTTCTGTACTACTATACACTACCTATAATTTGGTGAGTGGTCTTACCTCAGAAATTCTCTAGTCCTTGGTTTCTTTCGTGTATGAACGAGATGGTTCAGATAACCCTTCGTTCAACAAGCGCATATTCATTTTTTTTTTGATAAGCCTCTTCGTTTGTTAATTCATCATGGATTTTCCTCCTAGTATTTTTTGTAAAGGGTTTGTATATGTGTTTTCGTATTAGTCTGGTGTACCCTATCTTATGTCAAGTTAGGGTTGTCTACCAATCTCTGGTAGTTGTAGTAGCGATTCATTTTTATTGAGAGGAATAAGGAATAATAATGGTTCGGTTGTTCTAATGTGAGTCACAGCGCTGTATGGGAAGTGAAGCATTTCTAAATCGTCATATGAAAGATAAGATTCAGAAATAGGCATACATATTGAAATATACTACTACGTAGTTTCAGTTAATTCAAGAGTTTTTAGGATTTTGTAGAGGAGCTTTTGGTTAATGGGGATATGAAATCATGGATAGCTGACAATGTGGAAGAAAGGCGCATTCAGCAAATTGATGATGAAGAACAAGAGGATTTGCTGTCAAATACCTGGAAAAGTGATATTAGATCTCCAAGCAATCCTGTACTTGAAGTGAGCAATATATTCATTGAAATTTCTTTCTGTTTCAGCTGCTCTGCGCTAAATTTTAGTCGTTCTCTCACTCGTATAACATTAATATCATTATATTATCACCTTATATTATTTCTAACACAGCAAAATCTAAATTTCAGTAGAAATTAGTGTTAGCAAGTGGTGTAAATGTAATTTATGAAAAGTAAAAAGTATAAGAAAAATAATTTGGTAATGAATTTATACTCGTTCTTTTGCAGTTATAAATTGGTACAATTATTGTTTATGTTTGCAGAACTATGCTTTGCTATCTTCATGTGGCGCTTGTGTGTGTTGTAATGATTAATTATTCTTTAGAAACTTAGATTTTAATTTTGAATTTCTCATATTTTAAATAAACTTTAATATTGATAGTGATTCGAAATAACGTACTCTCTACAGATTATGAGACTTTGATAATGAATACCAATTGTATTTAAGTGCTTTGAAGTTGATGGAATGAAAAAGACTGCCTGTGGAACAGGATCACTTTCGGAAAACGCGGTATGATTATGTCTGTCTCTAATCATTGCTTGAGTCAGTTTTGATGTTCAGAACGATGCTTTGATGGCCATGGTACCGTGTACTAGTTTCTCACCAAATCTAACTAGAGATGAGGCAAGTTTTCGTTCTCGAAAGTAAGATCCCATGCGAATAGCAGTTTTTCTGTATATTTTATATTTGGTAATTATTTTTACTATTAGGTAGTTCTCTACTTCTTTGAGTTTTTTCTCCTACTGATATTGGTAAATTTTCCGTTAAATGCTAATCACATTATTGTAGTTATTAATTATTATGATCGTTCTGTATATATTTTTCTTCTACGAACTTGCTCAGAATTTTCTGTAAACCTGTATGGCTAACATCAACATTTCGATGAAGGATCCTCTCTCAATAATGCCCTCCCATGAGATTTGGTCATAGATGAAACGTCCAATCAACATCGGCATGTTGCTCTGAATGTTCTCAATCCTTTAGCAATCAGTATAATCACGAAGTTTTTGCTGAACAGTGATTTTAGAGGGACAACCTTAACGCTCAAGCGTCTTCTTCAAAACCGTAGAGATCAGCAACTGACGTTAATCAATGCTGTGATTTTTTGTTGGTGTTAGAAAATTTCAGACCTCAAGTGGTTTTGAAAAGCGCAATTCTTTTTAAATTTAAAGCCTTTCGACAACATGTGCTACAAACGATTATTTTGATCAATTAGTCTCGATATTTCTACTTTTATTATGATGAAACATACAGTTATGTATTTTAATGCGAATGGACAGGTTTTTTTTTGGGATGGAAAATTTGGTTATGGGAGGAATGTGTTTGAGTTTCAAATTGTATTCACACAACTTAGAACTAAATTATGAGTTGATTTTTCTGAGAAGTCGTAAGGTGCGGGAAAATGAGGTGATGAGAGGTCTCATTGGAATGTTGATTCTGTTTTAACTTTGCGTTATGGAGAAGAAGCTGCAATCTATAATTAATGAAGAATCTAGAAATTTTATAATTTAATATTTTTGCAAACCTACAAGCTTGTTGCTGTAATTTTTGCTTCCGTAAAGCTTACGATTCTTGAAAAAAACCTATTTAGAAATCGATCCTACGCCTTTCAAGTTAATATAGCAATAAGTCATATTACTCTTGAATCGTATGAGTAATTTATAATGTACGAAGAAATAAGTTAAATAAAATTGGATTAACAAGAGTAGGGTTTTAAAACCCTTGTGAAAATTGTTTTAGTTAGCTGTTCTTCAAATTTTATATTATGGGCTAAACAAGTAATCTGTTGGCTATGACTATCGATTTGTGCTATAATAATTTGTGATTCGTAAAATTGGATTCTAACAATATAAAGATAGCTGCGGTACCAACAAAGAAGTTGTTAATGATCAGATTATCGTAGGGAACTTTTAAAAATGTGTTTATGTGTTGTTAACACGCACAGAACAGTTTGTCTATTCTTCAAAAATATTGGTGTCATACGACTTCGCATAAAAATTTTTATCAGGCTTCATTTTATGAAAATAGACGATATAATGGATGCTCTTGTATGTTGTAGTGATCATTTTCGCTCATGAACCGTAATAAAATGAATAAAATCAAATCAATAATTTCCGATTAATTCTGCTTGAGCTTAAATCTCAAATTTCTAGGTAGATATGGATGTTTCTTCTGGTGATGAAGCTGATGAATGCAATCATATTGTTGATACACACGAAACAGTTACGCTTTCTCAAATAGAACAAAAGCATCAAACAACTTCTGAAGAGAAGAAGCGAATTGAAGAAAATATACAGGCTCTAATGAAAGAGTTTGAGCGGAAACGTTTCGAAGAAAAAGTCCGAAGAGCGGCTGAAGTCGTGTCAAATTTGTTGAAACAACGACCAGTGGTAAGAAAATGCTAAGCTCTATTCGTTTAGTTACTTTTTTGCAACATCCAAGTATATGTTTTGTTGGGATTCTCAGCAAACATTTTAGTCGAGTATGGTCTCCACCACTTCCGAATCGCCACTGAACGATAAAGCAGAATTAAAGGTATTCTGATAAATGATCTAGCTGTAATTGGTCAGCTAATTCTCAAAAGTGATATAATTAATGAATTGTAACAGATTACCCCAACGTTGGTGAGCTCTCCAACTTCTGTGTGCTGCACAGATGAGGATCATCAGCAGAAGGTATCCTTGGTAATTTATTACTGAAGTTGGTAAACGATTATAAAACAGATATACTTCTCTTTAGTGTGAATCACAGTCTATGGACTATGAGAAGAACGACGTTAGCTGCGAGCTCCCATCGTCATCTATTGATGTTCCACCAGTACCGTCATATGAAGAGATTGAGCAGTGTATTTACAAGGTGGAAAGTAAAAAGAAAGCGGTCTCTTTGATGTGCGTTTTTTTATGTTTTAATATTTTACCATTTTTTTGCTACAATGAAATAACTCACAGGTGTTTTTGCCGGGGAAATAATTTGGATTGCTCTGATGGTAGATGTGATAACAGAGCGATGTTCACGGAGTGTCCAAAAAATTGTTTGGGAAAGGGAAACGATTGCAAAAATAGAAGATTTGCTAAGGTTCTTTCTTCTAATTTGAATTTGTAAGACAAGTTTGAGAATCTGTAGATAAATTTTCTGCAATGTTTTTGTTTAGCATGAAGATGTTTGAAGAATAAAATGACACGTCTTTTGTGTAATGTCCTAGTATTTAGAGAGAATATGCTGCTGTACAAGCGTTCTACACAGGTCCAAGCAAAGGCTTCGGTGTTCAAGCAACTGCACCTATCAAGAAGTTTGTCCCGTTTTTTTTGGTGAATCAAAAAAAAGTTTCTCGATCATCTAAAGAGAGTAATATCGGGAAGAATTTTCACAAAATGGACGATGTTTTTTCTAAAAATATTGTTTTTGCGTAGTTGGTTTGGAATACTGTTGAATGAGCACATTCATTCTATTCTACGTATATTACTGTTTTTTTATACCATTCCTGCAAAATGTATTTCATATTAGGGGCCAGTTTATAATCGAGTACGTAGGTGAGGTTGTCTCTTCTGAAGAATTTGCGAAACGTTTGAAAAGGTATTTTTTATGAGATTTATTTCATAAGTTCGCTAAAGTCTAATTTAAGATTAGTTCTTCAGATATGGGCGCGATCCTTCTCATACCCATCATTATATGTTTGAAATAGGATCAATGATCATCGATGCTACGAAAAAAGGAAATTGTTCGCGTTTTATGAACCACTCTTGTGAACCTAACGCTGTTTGTGAAAAGGTTACCGAAAATACGCTCAATTTTTTAAGATATTCCCGAATAGATTTTAACACGTTTAAGTCTGTTGATAGACGTTTTGCTTTCTTTGTTCTTGTTTCTGCTGATACTCTCTGTATTGTAGTGGTACGTCCCACGAACTCCATGCGCTATTGACAGGATTGGTTTTTTCGCAAAGAGGGACATCGAACTAGGTGAAGAGATTACATTTGATTATCAATTCGAAAATTACGGGTTAGTTCTTTAGTTGAATTCAAGAGTAGTTCGTTTTGATCCCGGTCAACTGGTCAAATGGAATTTCAGAAGAGAAGCGCAGCGTTGTTTTTGTGGTGCAGCCGCATGTTCGGGTTGGATAGGGAAGCCTCCCGAATTATCGGAAGACGATTTATTAGAAGATGGAATGGGGTCAGAGATAGAAGACACGGAGGAAAGCGCTGACGAGGATTCAAAAGTAATGAGGTATTAGTATTTAGAAGTGGCGAATTTAATGAATTCTTCCAATTCAGTCGTCGGGGCGGTTTCTTCCTCCTTGCAAGAAAACTCATCGCTACAGTGATAACGTTGTCGTCACAGCGAGCGAGATAAATGATAGGCTAAGTAAGGCCCTTGGAATCGGTTGTCGCAATAAAACTCATGTTCTGAGTTGGATAAAACTTATGGTAATCTTATTGCGAGCTCTTGTTGTGTCTGTTTCATTCTTTTACTTCTTCAGACAGAAATGACTCTTATAAGGAGAGAGGAGAGGATGGTGCAGTCAATGCACCGCATTGTCGAAGCTATTAGCTCTGTGGTACATATTTTCTTGACTTTTCCTTTCTATCATAGTTTTGAGTCGACTACTTTTCGATTCATTTGTACTTTCACCAGGATACGTCTCTGCAGCACATATTTGTTGCTAATGGCTTACCTAATATCTTCAAGTCTTGGTTGCGAACATCCTGCCCTGACATGATTACTCGAGATGACTTGAATTTGAAACAGTGTATCATTCGCACTCTGCTGGCAATGCAGTCATCAGCTGAAGCTATCAATGTAGGTGATTCGCCTTTGTATGCTCACTACCCTTTATTTTCTATTTGATTTTTATTTTTTTACAGAAATATGCTTACAAGTAGTGATTTTCGTGTAATGCTCCCTTTTTAGTTTTCGTTCTGTCGCATCCTAACTAAACAATTTTTTCCTCTTATCAAGTGTGTAAGAGTTTGAAATATTTATAATGGTGGGACCGCAGTCAGTTAACCTTCGGCTTTCAGCCTTTTGATCCCTTATAAGGTCGTTGAATTGAGCTCAACATAATCTGAGAGGGAAAGCAGCACTGCATTAACAAATCTTAAGTCATTGATTCGACCAATTTGTATTAAAAAAAATCGTTATATGCTGAAAGCAACGGCTGAATATGATTGCTATGATTTAAAAATACATAAACTAAGTTTTTGCGCAGATCAGTTTCATTATGATGAGTCACATAGGGATAAAGGATGACTGCGATATTTTGCGAATGATTTAGAATTCAATAATCTGTACACTAACTTTTGGTGACTAATTGATAACCAGTATTTCTTTTTTCTTATGCTTCGAATAAATTCGGCTTGAATTCATTGTCATCGATTTTATTAAAGACCTTGTCATTCTGTAATAGAACGAACATAAACTATATACGCAACACAGTTCCACCTGCTATGAATATCTTATACATTTTCTTATTTGGAATAAAATGAATGACAAACTTATTTTTAATTTCTTCAATGGCTATTTGTATTTCTGTTGTAAATAGAACATCTTGTAAGGCTCGCGCACCTGATCTCTTGCCTATGGTTTCGGATCTCGTGTCATTGCCTTTACCGGACTCATTGTCTGTTAAAGACGTTATGGATGACATGGTATGCAAAATAACTGGTGGTGAGGATTTATTTGAACCAAATGTATGTTTTCCCATTTTTTTACTTCATTGTTTTAAACTATCTTAATATTAAAAAAAGTTTTTCCAGCGATATCATGAATCACTTGAACTTGGTTTTGAACGAGTAAGAAACGCTGCCATACGGCTGCAAGCGGTTCTTCAACAGCATGTAAATTTCCGTATTCCAAAGAAGGTGAGATTTTTAGATGTGCAAAACATTTTACTATCTGGTAACTTTCATCAACCTTTGCAGAAAGCTAAGGGGATTCCCGAACGAAGCGGTGATCAGCTTTCGAAAGATAATGGACGTAAAAATCTTCGGTATTTAAATAATAAAGTTAATGCTAATATCGTTTCTTATAATTCATTTACAGAACTGATAACAGTTCAAGTGTTTCGCTATGTGAAAATAGTGATCAAGTCGGATGCGCATCACCAGTCCCTAACTGTATGGATGCTAAAACGGTGCAAACGAAGCCTCGAGTGCGAGTTTCTCGATGGAGCAGTGGTAAATTGCCTGTTACTATATCTCTCGACATATATATATATATATATATATATATATATATA
>KN716157.1:493400-513367 GCA_000816705.1 Dictyocaulus viviparus | reverse complement strand
AAGATTCAAAATGGATTCAGCTGCATGGACAATACTGCAAACCATTCAAACCGTTTTGTGGGTCATTAAAGTCCAATGGGTCTAGCATTTGCCTGAGACCACCTTGATCAACTACTCGAAGCTTTTGATAGCGTCGAAATGAATGCAATAATACCAGCACTCGTCTGCCAAGGCGCAGATTCTCCAACACACGAACACTGACTTTTACCAAAACTGAATCAGACATATAGCAATACTTTTCTACCTCTTGTTATTGATCCATTATCACACCTAAAGCAGAAAGAAACAAAGTATTTCAATATTGTCAAACCATATTACAACACTACAACGAACAAAGAAACTACTCTACAATCTTTATATCGTAGATAACATGGTCATTTTTGCAAAAAATAACAGTTAATAACAGTTAGCAACGACCCTCAAATGAAATCAATGGAGCAGAAAAAAGAACGCCAAACTACGTATAGAAGACGAAGGCGCAGTTCATGAAGTGGGGATGTCCAAAAACCGAAGAAAATGGGTGCTTAATTGCAGAAATCACTTAGCACGCGTACCTTATATGCCGTACCATGCCTTTCACATTTAGTGGAGATGAGGAGTAATATGAATTTGAAATCGAGCAGTAGTGGTGCACAAATCGCTTGAGCTTCTTAAGAAGCCGTCAAAGAACCCATCGGCGGGCTTACCTTTGCAATACAAAAGTCTCTCAAACTCCACCATGCAGGAAACGTGTCCTGAACTTTCCATCATGTCAAGAAATTTGTGCACCATTTGCGGAGCACTCGAACGACGCCGGCTGGAATTTAATAGGCACGTCCTGACTAGATGCACAGCTCAGATTTTTGAAATATGTTCCATCTTCGACATGCAAAATATGCATCGATGGCACAAAACAGATGGAAGACAGCGGAGTGGACTCTTTATAGCTTTGCTGTGATACAAAAATTAACAACACTACACCGATACAACTATAGCCTCGAGTTTTCACATGTGGCATTGCTTGATCACAAGAAAAACTACGTAAAAGGTATTGCACGACAAAATTTCAGTCTAGAATACTCATCAGGACGACCACTGATGAAAACTGATGCAAAATTTCTTTTCTGACGCTTTAAATCACTTCGTACGGAAATCTCGAGAAAAGTATTAGCTATGTACAATGTATTCTCCAACAAATCAGGAAAATAGCGAATACTAACTTATTCTCGACGTTTTATCAACAAAACATTCAGGTTTCTAAGATTATTTGAAAATTTTACTATCACTAATTACAATAGGTTCAAATTGAATACTTAAATATTTTATGGGTAAAGAAAGTGTCATTACTTTAGCGTAAGGCGCTAAGTAGTCGAGAGCAGTAATATGAAGATGAAATTTCTGTGATTTGGTAAACTTCCCCAGACATGTACCAAAAGAAAGAAGAGGTTCGCGTGCAATGGTCGCTGCTTGACGCATCAAGTTTTCTGAGCAATAATAGACACGATCCTAAATGGAAAATAACATCACTTGTTAGAACCTAGAACTGCTATTGAAAAAATCAACGTTTCTATAACCAGGCATAGCAAACCTTATGATTCCTGAAACAATAATCACCATCTACTCGATCTATCAAAAGCGCAACGTTGTCCCCTATGAACGTCGCTAGCTTTGCAAATACTTTTTCGGTTTCCTCATTCGTTAAAGGACGCATGTTTTACAAAGAGCATTCACTACAAATTAGTTAAAAGATTTGAGTTGCAAAAGAAGTAATGGATAGTAAATTGGGAAAAATACCACGAAAATATCTCGGGTAAAACAGAAACACAAAACAAATGTTTATCAACTAAATTTTACATATTGTTCTTACAACGCTACAGAAAAAATGGTTGCAATTACTATTTACATTCACAGGTGTATTTGGCTGATTTGAGCCATCATTGCGTTGTCAGCTATAGTAGCCTTAGCTGTAGTTGCATTAACCTGAAACTAGAACCATATAAAATCACGTTGAATTTTTAAAAGATTTTCAAACTGTGCTTGCTTAAAGTACAATTGCTTAAAATCATAATAAGATCAAAGACTATATTCGTGTACCAACGAAACTAATAGTTTCAATAGTAACCACCGCATTCAAAAATGATTACTGGCTCATGAAGAAACCAAAAAAAGAACCTGTAGCACTAGACTTCCGCCTGGACCTTGTGTAATGAAAGACTGACTTTCAAGGATTTGTAAAGCAGCGGTGAAATCCTCTCCTTCTAACTGTGGTACCTTGACTACATCACAAGCACGAGAGTAGGCATTTGTTAGGGAAGTTATATTGAGCACCTTCTAGAAGTATGTGCAAAACTACTCTTTTGAGTACGGTAAACGATTGTTAATGTATAAATATGTAACGAGTTTATTTCTGTAAATAAACCTTGTTAGATAACATAGCGACTGCAACAGCGAGTAAAAGACGAGGTTGTAGAGGAAGATGAGCTCTGGCAACCGGAGAGGAATAAACATTATTTAAAATTCCCAAAACCTGTCGACAACTAGGAGAAACTGTAAGCTTTTCCGAGTTCCTGAACAATTATAACAAGGAAGCAATTGTATTTATTTATATTTTGATAAGTTCTCAGCATGAAGGTTAACATGCTATTTTCCTTACCGTGTTTGTTTCATTATATGGAATGCTGCTCGAATATCACCACTCATAGCAGCTACTTTTCTAGCACATAGCTCCAATACAGAGGAATCCATAACAAAATCCTAGGAAAGTATTCACAATTCAAATAGGACTTCTCGGTTATAATGATACATAAAAGTAGACTGACCGTCTCCGTAGAAAACTTTTTTTTCAAAATTTCCAAAATTTCGTCTTTTGAGTAAGGAGCAAAAACAAGCGTTTTTGGAGAATGAATAATTTTGAGTTTTGGCAATAATCGCTCAGTGAGATCAATAGAATTGGAAATTCCTAAAATTGATGGAGAAGTGATATGTGTTCAAGAATTTTAACAAAAATTGACAGGAAAAAGAATTTTAACAAAAATTGACAGGAAAAATCCCTTTCTTTGATAATAGAAGTAAAAATAATACAGATATAACTGTTCAATTTAAATGGATCGTCAATAATGTCTATGCCGAGCCATTGTAATATGAAGAAGAAAAAGAAGCCACAATTGATAACGCTTAATAGTATTAATGATTTCATTACTTATGATTACAGCTATAACAACACTATTACAATGCATAATCATTTTGCGAAAATTAGGATGCGATTCATCGGCCAATACATAAAGAAAATCATATTTCAAAACATACCAATAACCACCAGTTTAGTTGTTATCGATTGCGGCCACTGAAAGGCTGTGTATAGAAACGAATTAGTCTTTGATACAAGATGATCTACTTCGTCAAGAATGAGTACAAAGTGCTTCTCCATTCCTTTCAAAATAGAAGATAAGGTTGACAACGAAGGTCGAGCGGATGACTGAAATTATCAGCACAATTTTACTATGACGGCAATGAAATAACTTATATTACAATAACACGTTGATAAAACTCTTCTAACACAGATAACACACCCCGACAGCATGGAGAATAGATCGGATAATTTCGGTCTGTGAGCGAATAGATGCACAATTCAGAATAGTTGACACAATTCGCTGCCCGAAATGCTGACATACCAATCCTATTGTGGCACTTTTACCTTGAAAAAAATGATGTAGGCATAAAGAAATTCAACTTCGATAAAACCGACTTATTAATATTTTCCAAAACCCTGCGAACGTAAGTATGTTTAACGAGTCTAACCAGTTCCAGGTGACCCGCTAATATAGATTGAGAGTGGACACTCATCAGTTATTGCGTTCTGAATCCAGCCACAAATTTTGGAAAATTCTTTTTCGCGACCGTGTAGAGCTTTTACGCTACCTCCTGAATATAACTCTCAATTTTATTAATATAGCAAACAAGTTGAAATTGCTACACATACCACACTCGTCGAATAAGTGCCTGTCTCGTAAAATTTTCTTATGACTAACTGTTTGGGGTGTACTATTTTCAAGAGATCCGGCAATAGATATTCGAGATGCTTCTTTCTGGAATGATTTTGTGATGAGATGAAGAGATGATTTTGGAACTCAGAATATGATATCAGGATCTCACGGAATTGAAAAACGATTCATTTCTTGAGATTACCTGATCGTCGCCCTCAGAGGTCACTTTCTGCGACCTTGTTTTAACCATTTATTTGATAAAAAAAGTAACCAATATAAACAAAATATGTAGAGGGAGCCTGAAAAGTAAATGATCTGTAATTAATAACTTATGCAATATGATAAACGAGTTTCTTAACTGTAATACAAAAAATATTAAATAGAAATACAATGAACAAAACATACGACTGCAAAAATTCGATGTGAAGACATATTACGTAATATGAACATCAACAATACAAATAAAGAAGTTGCATGTAGGAGAAAACTTGTCATGTCAGCGTCATCGATCTGTCAGCTTTAAAATTATACTGGATCCTTCGACCGTAACAATATGGATGCGATATATGGATTGCTGTTTTTAAAGCTTACCATTGAGGTACACAAACTATTTTATACAACGCATTGAAAAACTCATAACGAAACTGAAAAGTAATAGTATGACATGTCCTGACTCATAAATGGTGATACTTCAAATTTTTACATTTCAGTCTTCAGTATTTTTTACTCGATTTTGATATGAATTGTTTGAATCATTACATGGAAAGTGTTGAACATCAATTCTGAGTGGATTCCCAAGAATAACTCATTGTAAAAAAACGCTATAAGTAAAATAACAATATATACAATATTTTATAATGAAGACATTGATCACTAAATTAATCAATGATTAGTAGGGAGACGTTTGTGTAGTGGCATGAGGTGACACAGTAATACGGAGGTTTACAGCTGCGTCTATACGCGTATGCGTAACAAATTCGACATCCCTCCGGAATCAATTGGTATCAGAAAAGCACGAGAAATAAATAGGACTAACTGGATAAGAAATGCTCAGAATATTGATCACCTCACGCAATCTCCAATCTTTACAACATTTTTCTTTTCATACATTCACTCATTCGAATAGATGGGACGCGTGACGCAGTGGTATAGTAGTAATACGTAGGCTGCAATCAGGCTCATCCCAAGCCTACCCAGTTCGTCAACCCCTTTAGAAATCGATAAATTGGTACCAGAGAAATCGGTCTAAGATAAACAGCTTGGTGAACAGTAGCAAATTCAAATCATTGTATAGACCACGCCCATCTTCAACTTTGTTTTATTTTGTGTTTTCTAAATTATCGAATGAGATTTTTTAATTCCTTTTTGGAGCGGTGCCAAAATTGTTCACAAAAGGGGTTTATAACTGTTTGCTTGAGATATTATTGATAATTATTCGTTGGTCTAGTTTTATTCATATCTGCATATTCGAGTGCAGAAGAATTTTCACTTCACTTTGACCACCTAATTCGAATAAGACAAATCGTTCAACTAATTCTATTCTACTCTCACTCTATTTTACAGCTGAGTATTAGTTCTGTGATTTTCATGAGAACTGGTTTAATTAACAGCAGACACTTGCCTCCTTCCATCTGACAAATATTCCACAAGACTTATGACAAACGTTCCATCATCATCTGCAAACTCTATCGGATCACTTATTACTATTAACTGTCTATCATATAGTTCCTATTTGTACTACACTTATTTTTCACTGAGATGAGTACTTTCACGTTATCAGTATTTCTGGTATACTGAATATTTTCTTAATCACTATAAATGTGATACGCTCAAAAATCGCTTTATAACCGAAGAAAATGAAAGCTGTCACATTAGCACGAAAGCTATGGAACCAACGGAAAAAGCAATGGAATATATACGAAGTGAGAGGTAAACACCGAGAACTTTTGCAAGCAGATAAAGCATGATATCATTACTACTATAGCTGACTTTTTAACGATGATATACTTCCTCAACCATGAAACTCTACGAGATTTATATACTTGAATCATTAACTCTTGTGTAAAGATATAATGACTTGGTTAGATTCGAAGACGTCAACTATTTGTCTAAATGCTATGGTTATAATGAACCACCGACCGTTTTTGTGGGAAACTCAATAACATGAAACGATTTCAATATATACAGCAAGATCGATAACCACTAGATGACGTCACCTCTACTAAATTAAATTTGTATACTATTTCCTATATGACGTAACAGAAGTATATCAAATACAAATAGAAACGAGTGTAATATAGAAAATAATGCAAAGAGCTCGGTAAGAGATCCGATCCGGGAGGTAATGCTGGAGTATAACTTTAGAGAAGACCAAATTAACAATTGAGAAGAGTACACATAAAATGAGGATGTTCGTCATATTTTTAGTAACAGATTGATCCTAGTTGCTTTTTCTTCCAGCGGAATAGATATTATGGCTTTTTGACATAATCACGTCACTTTGTCTGTGCTGAAGTCACATCTTCTTTTCTTGGTAGCACTTAACCAGAAGTGAAATCGGGTCGGATTGTTGTTAAGAAAGAATATCTCAACATCATCCTTGAAGTACCGGGTGTTCGCATTTAATTCTCAATTAGTTTTAATTTCTTTATTATAAACCATCTGGTAATGCGCATTACATTAATCTTCTTACAGAAATTTTTCTTAGGTTTCTAAGATCGACTAAAAACACTAATCAATAAATATGCCATTTATACACTAAACTTCTTACTTTATGTTGAACTAGAAAGTAAAATGTCACTATAGTACTCTATAGTAGTTAGTGGTAGAATATTGAGAACGTTGAAGTGCTTGAGCGTTTTCAGACTAAACAAATAAACCTTTATTCAAGAGAAAAAAATAATATATTAGTAATAATAATAATAATAATAATGTATGAAAAAAATTATATACAATATTAACATATCGAGAATTAGTAGGACTGTACAAGATTACAAACTATTAAAAAGGTACAATAACTTATCAAGTATGAGACGTGGAGCAAGAGTGAGTTAGGGTTGAGAACCAGAAAAAAAAGAGAAAAGCATAGATTTTACCGTAATCGTTTATATAGGTGCTAAAAGAATACTGATGCTAGAAACTAATCAAGAATTCAATATGCTAATGCCTTTCTGTTTTTCACGTTTGGATAACTTTTGATTTGCTAATTCATCAAGTCAGTGATCAAATAAATAACCGTATATGAAATCACTTAACTTTTGGAATATGTAGATACAGTAAGCAATTGAAGATTAAGATAAGTATGATCTCCAAACTAAAGAATAATTCTCACACATGCTAACTGCATAATGAACAACATTAATTCTTCGTTTATGATTGAATTCGACAATGGTACGATGGTTATGAAAAATACAGTAATACTCATTCAAGAAAAAGTGTTACCTTCGCTCAAAGAAATGGTGTGGTGGTATAATGTATGAAGATTAACACAGTGAAACGAAAATATGGTTTTCTATGCAGAGATTAATGGTAGAAAAAAACATATCGTGGTGAGTGCCACTGCCACATAACTCCCTCATTCTACGACGTAACAATGAGTGATGTGGATCTGAAATAAGATGACCGTATATCAAAATTATGCGTATGTTGTAATGTACTATGAAGCTGTCAATTACACTTGCCCATAAGATTCTCAAACACGTCTACAATCAGTTCCAAAATTAGTATTATCATGGTGATCTTTGTTCCAGCAGAAATAGAAATACCAATTAGACCAGTTTCTTACATTGAATTCTATATAAACAAGGGAAATAATCTGCATTCGGACATTCCATAGAGCCAGAAAACAGTACGCTACTAACTCATACTCAAAAGTGTTTTTGAATAACATTAACATATATATTTCTCGCACAACGGAAAACCAAGACACAACTAAACTGGCTATTTAGGTGAACATTTAACTTAGTAGTTGAGATTGAAGAAATTAGCAGTACATAAATTCACTGGAAAGTTAAGATATCGCTTTTTAGTAACCTCAAACCAAAGCCTCAATGCATCGAATACCCACTTTTTTTAAATTTACCTTCATACATATATTTTTTTAGAATATTTTGTGAAGTCATCTTTACTAACGACGTCCCTTCATGCTTTAACACAACATGTGTCGTGACTAAATTCACAGTTCACGACCTATAAAATCGAATCAAGCAGCCTCTTTTTCCCATGTAGTCTACGATTAACTTCAAAGCGTTGAATGGAAAAAAGCGCAACTTTGCACGGGCACTAATATTCAGGTCGATATAATCAGTGAACCACTCGCTTATGCGGTGTCTGGCTAGTACCGCAATAGGAACCATGGACCCTTCTGGAAAAACTTCAACAACCACAGACCAAACCCTTACACGCCTCCTCAAAACAATGTAACCGCATTGTCACACCATTTGACAAGGCAATAGCACAGTTTTTTAAACGCCCCAATATATGGCGAGAAACAGACGTTTAGAGGATGATAGAGGACAGAGAAGCAGGGCGACGGGCACTGCGCCAGCACATCGGTCGTGGCGGCTGCATTTATTGATCGGCATTACGTGCGGTGGACACGGACAACGTGAAGTCGACCGGGTCCTTCATAGCGATCGGAGGATTATCGATGAAACGTAAGCTATCCGATACGCCCGACAACTTAATATGGCAGGTCGATGAACATCAACCAACGGATGAAACACAAATCGGAGAACATCGAGGTCCATGTGTCATTGATTATGACTCGTAAGTTATTTTCTGTGTTGCTTAGGGATGCTCTTCCAAGCGCAGTATGCCTGAACCACCCAATTGCTGCAATAACTGAACTGTTGCTGTGTGTGACTTAAACCGTTTAGCAAATGTCATGATGTATTTACCAGATAAAGCACGTGCTTTTTCCTCGATAGCTCATTTGGACTATCTATTAAGCATGCTATCATTAGATTGTACATGTATGAATGGTTAAGAACCAAAGATTTCGTGGCATCCAACCTATGTTATAGGATTATTGACAATGATTTATCACTGTATCAGAAAGCTGTTTGAAGTAGAATAAGTCAATTTCTTGTTACCAGAATGCCTTCTTATTTAGAGAATTAATAAATTTTCAGTATGCTAATGTTGGCCAATGTACCCCCTCTCACAGACGAAATGAGGTTCCGATGTCCTGCGTTACCACTTAGAACTCGATCGACTCCAGAATTCACTCTCGTTTTAGATTTGGTGAGAATGGTTGTATATGTCTCAGTAGTGTTACCTCCACAACAGTTGAATGTAATATAAGTAATAATTTCAGGACGAAACACTAGTTCATTGCAGTCTGAACCCTCTTGTTGATGCCTCTATGGTGTTTCCCGTTAATTTCCAAAATAATACTTATGAGGTAAAATCTATTTACTTATAATATGACAATATTCATAATGCTGCAGAATGCAATCTTCAGTCGGTTGCATAATCATTTGAGTCCTGGTATAGTTTCTTGCGATTTCAAATCAAATTTGAACATGAAAATGCTTAGAAAACACATTTGCGGCAGCGCACTGTCACATTTTTTTAGATGCAACCATACGCACATCTGACATTGTCCAACGACTCTATGTATACTATTACATCTCCAAATTTTATTTGAGGTATACGTTCGATTACGACCACACCTCCATACGTTCCTGGAAAGACTTTCAGCCAACTATGAGATTATTCTTTTCACAGCCAGCAAGAGGATATATGCCGACAAGCTACTGGTATGTGGAATTCATTATCGTACGATAAAGTACTCTTCTAATAATTTGGTATATTATCTACAATTGGTTTTAATTTCAGAATCTGCTTGATCCCCAAAAGCGGTTGGTTCGTCATAGGCTATTTCGTGAACACTGTGTTTGCGTCTATGGAAATTACATCAAGGACCTCTCTATTCTTGGACGAGATCTTTCACGAACGATTATCATTGATAACGCCCCTCAATCATTCGCTTATCAAATTGATAATGGGATTCCAATTGAGAGCTGGTTCCATGAAAAAGATGATACCGAGCTTTTGAAGCTACTTCCATTTTTGGAAAGCCTTCCTAAAGAGGTCAACTTATATTATTGGTATCGATGAACACATGTAAGATTCTAAATAGACATTAATATCCTATACACTGTAGTGTTTTGAACCATAAAATAATGCGCATTGCTGAATTAGATACCTCTCTTCCTTCGTAAACGTAAGAAGGACTAGATTCTCTAGTTTTGGTCGCAGTTGTAGGAATAGTTAGGGGAAAAGGTATTACATATGAATTTCAACTAAAAAGTTACGACACCAAGTCACTTTATCGGTTAAGAGCAATACTCGCTACTTGAAAAGCAGTCGCTAGCCGAAATTGAGTGGTGGTTCTTTGTCGGACTGAAAGTATTATGAAAGGACGCACTATTAAGAAAATTGGTAAAAACATAACAATGACTATGATCCTCATTCACACACGTAGAAAGACTTAACTAAGCAAGTTATGGTTGTTGGAAAGGTTTTTTTTTCAGAAACGTGACGTGCGCGAGATTCTGAGGGAGAAATATAGGATCAGGGAAATGCTGCCACCTCCATCATATCAGGCAGTTCCGCCAGAACCACTATGCTCTGGTTAATAATTGCTCTGGAACATGGGAAGTCCGGTGCTATGCAGTCATGAAAGTTAGAAACAGTATAATATTGGATTTGCAATGTTAATATAGTACAGCATCATGAGATGAATTAGTGACAGATCAATTTTGGGCAACAACAATACCAGTGATCTGATTTACGGAATGTCTAAAAGCTGTGTTCCAACTGTTTTATTTTGTTCTAACTCCGCACTACATTGTATTCACATTTCGTTGGTGGTGATGACCTCGCAAAAGATTCTAATAAAATTATATATAGATATATATATATATAAACATAGATACTATTAACTTAGTTGAGACATACTGACAGTCTGTAAAAATCCAGTGATATAAGAAGTGAAGTCCTTATCTTGAGATTTTGCATTTGCTAGAAATTCTATTGTTATGTTGAAATAGAAATAAATGTTACGAAGATGTAATGTGTGAATCAACAATGAAGCAATTTTAATATATAATACTTAAAGATATACGTATATATCATATAAATACATACTATATACGTTCAACATATGTTGATATTACTGACAATAGATATCAAAAGTGCTAAGCCGTGATATTCATTATGGCCATAAAATCACAGGAAACTGCATAAAACGGATTCTGTTGTTAAATGGAGGAGTTTTTAGCAATTCGTGACGTGGACCTAGATAGAAGATCAATATTGATGAATAAGAAATTCAGAGCCGTATTTGAGATATTGAGGGTGTTTGTTTAACGAAATAAATCAGAGCAGATATCTATTTCAATGCAAGATAAAAGATTAGTTACGAAATCAGGGAGAAAACCTGTAATTTGAGTACCTTTTATCACAGAACCTTATAATAGTCAGAAACGAAATCAGGTTTCAAATGTACAAGTGACGTAGCAACGGCGATAATTGTGGAAAATCTTAAAATCAAGCGACAAAAATCAACAGGGCGATCGTTACGGGACCTACGATATTCTTACGTGAAATTTGCCGCAAATGCGCCCCGTCTGCATTTTGACTTTTAGTAAAACTGATGTAGATTTTCATCTAGATGTTTAGTAAGCGTTATCGATATGAGTAATCAAAATCTTTATTATTTTGAACGTAGAGTGTTGAGTTTTGCTGGTGGAAGTTCCATCAAAGCTCATTATGCTCATAAATGGACGGTCTAGGTTATGAATGGATAGAATTAAGAACAAGCGTGGGTTCCAGTGTGCGACGTGACCCCGTTTTCCCTCAGCGAATATGGCCTTCAAGGCAGTAGTGTTGGTTGGCGGTCCGCAAAAAGGTGTGTGATATTCTATCTTCATGTTTCTTGCTGCCGGTGCTCTTCTGTCGCTTTATACACTTTTTCTTGTATTGCCTGTTGTTTTGATGGCGATGGTATTGCGGAGCTGCCCTCTCAGATTATAGAATGCCTGGTTTGTCTCTACATGTTACAACTCTAAATGTAACTAGGAGTTTTGGAAAAGTGGGCAGCGGTTTTCATAATATTCATTTCATCGTTTAGTTTTTAGGGACTCGTTTTCGGCCGCTATCTCTTCAACTCCCAAAACCACTCTTTCCAATTGCTGGTGTCCCATTGGTGGAGCATCATATTGACCAGCTTGCTCAGGTGATTGCAAGTGCAATTCGTAAAATTCAGACTTTAATAATATTCTAATTGCTTTTATCCACTAAAACTTTATTTGTGCCTTTTTCCGTTTCCTAAATTGATCGATATTTCATTGCCAGATATAGTTAACGTTGTGCGTCAAAAGTATCTATTAATAACAAGAATGTTTATCTTTAGTTTTTTCTGCTTGGTTTCAGCTTCCTGGTCTATCTGAGATAGTTTTAATTGGTTCGTATTCTTCTGACTTATTTACCGACTTCATTGGAAGATGTCAGCAAACTTACCGTATCTCTATAAAGTATTTGCAGGAACAACAACCTTTAGGTAATACGGTTCAGAAGGCCTCCGTTTTTTCAACTAGCACTATTTTAAAATTCAGATATTTGTACAGTAATTTTTTGGATTGATAAGGCTGAACGTAGTGGCTTAGTTTTACAAACGTTCAAGTTTTGCACTTTTATTTGATTAAGGTACTGCGGGTGGATTAATTGCGCAGAGAGAAATAGTTGTTGGTGATTATCCTGAAGCAGTCTTCGTTATCAATGGGGATGTATGCGGCGATCTTCCAGTAGATGAAATGGTTGCACGTATTTCTTCGTTACCAGAAGATAGCTGTTTACTTCTTACTACCGAAGCAACTCGAGAACAAAGCGGAAATTTTGGAAATGTGGGCCTTTTTTCTTTGAAATTCTGTCAATTATCACGTAAGTATATGCAATAATTTCATTTGAGTTTGATTACTCAGTAAAGTTCGTTTTGTACTTTATGAAATTCTGTAGGCTGCGTTGTTTATAATCATTGTTGCTCATTTCCTTTGCTTTACTGCTCCACCGCTGGTTTATGTAGTAATACGATTCTTATAACAATCATTCATCTTAGACTTTTAGATGTTACTAGAGCTCTGCAGATGCAAATATACGTAGAGCCAGTGGCGGTAGATTTATTGGACTTCCTATTTATAAAAAACGTGAATCACCTACAATACAATCGATTGTATCACCTCTGATTCTCTTATTATAGAGTGAGTTGTGCAGCAACAGTTTTTCTTTAACTCCTTCCCGAGGTAATATAGTTCAGTAAAGAATTATTTTTGCCTTTAATAGTCTCTGAACATTATCTCTTCTCACTAGGATCCTTATTAAAAAATTCAATGTCCAGAATTGTTACGTTTTCGCAGTACAATCATTGTATAGTATTTTGCAATTGTTTGCACTTCTTGCGTGACGGTCATCTTTGATATGCATCAGGTGTCTAATCTAAGTCTTATGCTTCAGCGTTAATCAGACAGATTCGTGCAGCAAATCGACTTTACGACCTCGATACATATATTTTTAAGATTTATTTCTTTGGTTTAGCCTAATGTAACGTGCATGTTCTTTCATAAATATGTGGGTTCTTTTCATAAGCTTATCTTAAGTGAGTCGCGATTCTTTATTAATTAACGTACTAGTCAGCCAGCATTTTTTTCCCGTTTAACTTGTGTGTATCTTCAAAAAAACAAGCAGCAAAATAAACGTCTTAGTGTTGAATTCTACTCCTATTCATTCCTTAGTATTTAACGTATGGTTTTCATAAAACTTGCTGTGAATAATTAACGAGTCATAGTATCGTTCTGTCGATTCGTCTGTTTATTTCAATAATGATTGCTCAGCCATTTCTGAGACTCACCTTATTGGTACGATAGATCCTTTATATATTCGTAGTAAACGTACTTAAACTATTACTGACAACCATTTGATTTCTTGGCAAAGTAGTGTGTTTTAATCGGAATTTTCAAAGCAATGTAATTGAAATTTTCCAAATGTGGTGGTAATCGAATGTGGAGACAAAAACGATTAAAAGAGAAGTTGTGAATGCGTTTTTAATAGTCTCTCCTCCGCTGTTATAGTAAAGGGCATCAATCTTGATTTTGTTGTTTTCAAAATCTTAACGAACAATGAGGATGATCTTTCTCGTCTCAACAACTTCGGTTATCACCGCTGCTATTCTCTTTTATCCTGATTTTCATCATCTTATTGCTTGATATCTTCTTTTGTAGTTTCTGTTTAGAAGCAGTAATAGTTTCTGTATTTATGGAATTTACAACCTTTTTTCCTCTTCTTGAAAAAAAAAACCTACCGCAAAAGAAAGTGGTTTGACTACGCAAAGAGATGGCAGTATTTAGAATTCTAAACTTTTGATAAACATTTTCTTCGTTGTCTTAAATGTATAAACTCGCTTTATTGCAAACTCGAATTTCTAAGAAGCATGGTATTTCTAACCTGGAATTGCTAGCTACAACTTTCTCAAATGTGTAATTCCAGTAAAACTTTATGAAGTTACTATAGAATGCTTTATGGTAATGGTAAGCAGCCTGGTAATGGTGCTTAGTCCATGTAGAGTTGTGAAAGTTGGACTTGAATTACGTTTCACAATAGTGAGTGTCTCGTTCTAGCTTGTAGATGTTCATGAACCAAATTCGAGTTGATGGATACACCGATGTCACAACTACTAGCACCGTGTATCTATATCTAAAAACTATTCTCTGACGTAGATAGTGCATGATCTTGATGGTTTACTCGTATCGACTATTATCTGCTCTTCTTCTTCCCTTGCAGAAAGTAATTAAGAGGTTTAATATGGTATAACTATTGCGAATTGTTGAAGCACTTCTTACATGCTTATACAACCTAGTTTTCACTGAAATTTGAGCAGTCTTCCTATCTGGGTATTGTACTCATGTAGTGCCTTTTGACTGGGCGTAATTGAACCGAAGCACATAGAGTTAAACTTGACACAGAATAATTAAGTAATTCCCCTTCTGAATACTTTAATATTTCAATGCAAAGAGAAAGTCACGTCTGAAGTCAAAAAGTTACTTCCGCTCTTCGACTTATTCAATCCGCCTTCTATTGAACTTACCTAGATGCTGAATACCTATATTTCTTTATATGAAGAAAATCCATAGCACGGAGCTATAAAATACACAGCATTAGTGATAAAATAGTTCAATTTCATTATTTTTAGTTCAACAAATTCAACGCCTATATTTTTTTTTCGATTTTCCTTTTCTAGGTAGTGATTGACAATTGTGGCCGTGTTGTGCATTACGTTGATAAGCCTACAACATTTGTTTCTACTCATATATCTTGTGGAGTCTATTTGATGAAAACAAGTGTGATTATGGTTTGTATATGAAATAAAAATAGGGATTCCTTCTTTTTTAGTATTTCCTATGGATTGGGAAACTGAAGTTAACTCTTCGTTTTAGGGGCTCAAGGCAGATCATGGTAACCTATGGTTTGAAACTGATATTTTTCCTAAGATGGCCTCGAATGGAAAGCTTTTTGCTTTGCACACAACGCGCTGGTGGAGTCAAACGAAAACGGCAGCGTTAGTTCTTTAAAATTTTTTGAACGGTTACACATTAATTTCGCGTTGTAGTTTTCTAAAAAGAAGATTTTTAAAATGCATTTAAATATGTGGTACAGGGAAATCGTAAATCTTTCGTAACAGAGCTAATTGCGGAGTGGTATAATGATGTATTTCAGTCGCATTTCATCTAGTAATTCGGTCAAATATTTAAGTGTGACTTCAAATTTAAAGCTTCGAATCAAGATTTAGAAAAACAAAACCGATAATTACATGATTCAGAGCTGTTCTCTATGCCAATAGGCACTATCTGCGTCTGTTTAAGAAGAGATATGCTGCTCGACTGTGTAAGGATCGTGCACAGATTTTGGGTGATGTGTTCATTGATCCTAGTGCGGAGGTATATATTTCAATTCACGCATCATGGGAGAGAAGCTGCATGCATAGAGTAAATGAGAAATATGAGTTTAATTTTTTGTAGTTCAGGTCGACAAATCTGCTAAAATAGGTCCTAACGTCAGCATAGGCCCGAATGCGAAGATTGGAAAGGGTGTAAGAATAAAGGTGTGTATTGATTCAATTTTATTTTTATGTTATGATCTTAATTTTTTAGGAATCGATAATTCTTGCTGATGCGATTGTTAATGAACATGCTTGTGTTTTGCATTCTGTTATTGGATGGCGGTCTGTAGTGGGTGCGTGGTCTCGTGTTGAGGGAATTCCGATCACACCTAATCCTAACCTACCATTTGCTAAGGTAAGCGCTTAATATCCATAACGTTTATGAATGTTCAAAGGTTTTCTGGATCACTGCACTGTTTTAATATTCATGATCACCTTCAGTTTTCTCAAAAAAGGGAACATATTTAGTATGCAGTTTTTCAAATCAACAAATAAGATGACTTTAGTACCCATGATTTTGTTTAGTAATCAGTTATATGAAATAGTTTTGATAAGTTTGTCTGACGTTCCAGTGCTGATAGTTGTGTACTCGTTCTATTGAATAAGTATTCTAAGAAAGTTGAATTTATTTTCATTCGCAAGCATTCCTCAAAATTACTTTTTAGCTTGAAAACAAGCCGCTTTTTCTGTCAGATGGTCGCCTCAATCCGTCGCTAACAATTCTTGGTTCCGATGTCTCTATTGCTCCTGAAACAATCGTACTAAATTGTGTGGTTTTACCATACAAAGAGCTTTCTTGTAGTTACAAAAATCAAATTATTCTATAAATTTTCGATATGTTGTCCTTCTTCTCTCTTGTCACTATCTGTGATTCTGCTTCTGTGATTTTTTTGGGAAAATTTCAGATTATGCGTACTCTTTATTCATCAATGTGTGCTTGTATTCTTTTTTTTCTGGAAATTTCAACATAGTTGCTTTTATCTTATGAATCCAAGATCATAAAATAATAGGATTAACTGTTTCTCTTTAGGGAGTAAATTCTATAGATCCTTCGCAATAAACTTTTTATCATTAAAATTCTTCCAAGCAAAATTGTGTTAAAAGTGAAGTGAACTGCTCAAAATGTAATGCAATGCATACCCGGTCAATTCCGGACGTTTCCTGATGTCACCTTCTCGTATCCACGATTATGTCTGCATTTTAAGTGGAATGCACTTACAAACCGACCAGTCTTGGAGTGGGAATGTACCGCTTCCTAAACTACTTCTGTTAGGTAAACATTCGATAGGGTGTATTGTTTACGCAGATTCTATCAAAATTACAAACTGTATTACTGAAATGACATTCACTCCGTCTGTACTCACCTATTGGCTATTTTAATCTTTGTGCCACGGTAGTCATTATATAATGAAATACTGTTTTTCTTTTACAAAGAAATTGTGAGTTTCTCGAAGCATGTTTTTATATAGGGATTCCTCTGAGGTACATTTTGCTAGTACTTTGCTTAGTAGTACTAAGAAGGCTGCAATAACTTGTTGTGCGCTGTAGAAGTGATAGTGTGAGAACCGTCATCAACGAGATTAGTATCGCTAAGCTAAACAACAAAATTGAAATCACTATATGCAGATGAATTGGTGCAATACCATTGTGTTGTGTGGAGTTCGTACCTGTTTACAACGTGCTAAAGAGACTTTCTTGATACTATTAACCTAATGTGATTTGAAAGCATGTCCTGCCCATGGTTCTGAAATAGCAATGAATGAGAAACACGGTAATGGGTTGAGGTCATATTATTCGTTTGAAAATGGAACAGTTCTTCTATATTATAGAGGGTATTTTTCTACATAGAGTTGTACTTAGTATGAAGGTATCACTATCAGTTTCCAAGTGCATTTTCCAATCAGCTATTTAAAAAACACGAGATATTTCTCATAGTGGTACGATCTGACTGTTAATTTCAAAACACATTAGAAGTACATGACTTTTCAACTATTTCTCCTTCTGCTGAGCAATCTGCGGCAAGCAAGAACATAATGAATATCATTGCCTTGAAAAGCACTAAACACAAGAGAAATCGATAAAAGCATCGATATAAAGTGAAGACTACAACATATGTAAAACGTCGAGTTAATTTTAATGCGCCGTATTTTTTGCGTCCTCAATATACATTTTTGGAACTCGGATATTACATGAATAGTATGAGCTATCACTCAACGTAATACACAAGCCATCGAAAACGTGAAACAACGAGATGTTATCCACATTATCAGATGAGAAAGGATTGATAGTTATAATCTACATCGAACATAAAAGACGCAGTCATGCACGTTCATCTGTCGTAGTAAAAGTGTGTCTGACACGTAATGCGTATCAACGATAACCGGTGAATAAGAAACGTTCCGCTAAACATCAGTCACACTACAGCAAGATTACCAGCCTAGTGGTCAAATCGTATGCAAGATCATAGTGCTCAACGATTCTTTATAGCGAAAATAACAAACTGAAGTGTATTTGTATAGATACGAAATATTTACTCAAGCTCATACAACTTTGTCGATGATCAGTGGGAATACAGGTGATAAGATTTGAATCCGTACCGGATGCATATGCAAACACATATGGTATCTTTGCTAAGCTCCGCACGTATTATTAGCATGAATAATTCGGTTCTTTAATTACCACTTAGGAGTTTGCGTTTCTACAAAACAATTAGATTTTGAGTATTCTTTCTCATTTTGATTCCATTTCTAATTTATTCAAAGAATAATGAATCTCTCAGTCTTTATAGTAGGACACGTTTAACGTTTCATACAAAATACTTGCATTCCTTAAGAACAGTGATATCAGACATTTCAACAGACCGTCTTATACTGCCGTCAGTTGTCCAGCTTGTCGTTGTCTTCTTTGTTTGATTTGTATTCAATACATGCAAAAATGAAAAAATTGCTTTCAATTCATAGCTAGATAATCTACAAGAATTCAAAGTATCGAACTTTTATCATCATGTACAATCCATGTGATCTTATTGTTAAGTTTCTGTAGATTTATGGTATTTCTTCGTCCTTTAAACTATCCTTAAACTATGTGTCGCTGGATCCTCACCGCTGCGTTACATTATACTGTATCGAGTCCAGTGGTTATGAATACTTTGTGATGTTGTAATCTTTGTGGCATGTATCATAAACTTGTCTACTGAAACCTTTACAGTAGCTTAACAACAGAATGATAATAACGCAAAGAATAAATAACATAATAATGAATAATAAAAATTTCTTTTCCACTCTCTTTACTATATGGTATTTTCACACATTCATATACAGGTCGATCTCGTGATATTGTAAAGCTGACTGTCAGAACTACTAGACTTCATCAGTTACCGCTCTGACTTTACTAAGCAGTAATTCTTTTGCAATTATGAAGGCAGACCGCAAGCTTGTAAGATTAAACCTTTACTCAATCAATAAATCAGGAAGAACGTATGAAGATTAACAGCAATATATTAAATTAATACAATGAGATTATCATAGACAATCATACCAGCGTATATTTATACGATAAAGACTTAGCTGACAAAACATGACACTACGTTGCGAGTCAAACATGAGGATGCAGACGATGGAATTTCCTATCGTGTGCTTATATAGGGAAGGGGCGGAGATTTAGAGAGGTTGAAAGAGTCTCTTACTAGGTCTCTTTGCCAATATAGCTCTTGAGTGCCGAAGCCGTAAGACAACAGAAATTCCAAATTAGAAATTTTTTTTCCGTTGCTTTGTATACATAATGTCTATCACAAATAAGATGTTTTTATAAACAATAACAATACAACAATAATAGTCAATAACAAAAGAGCTTTCTTAAAAAGGATTCGGTACTTTCCTATACAACACATACTTTAATGTATTTCAAAAATCATCTACTTAAGAAAACTACAACGCAAAATCCATGGTGATTGTTCAAGAAATTTCGAAAAAACTAATGCTGCCGTCTTCGTTTGACTCCACCAGCGC
>KN716157.1:470196-485744 GCA_000816705.1 Dictyocaulus viviparus | reverse complement strand
AACTGGCACTGACTTTGTAAAGATTTTTTAACTCAAGTCGTGTATAGACCAGGCACGCATTCAACCACCTCCACGATATCACGTTGAACATGAATGCGGGGGCGCATCCTACAAGGGATTGATCAACGCCAAAAACTATCTTATTATCTTATCTTATTTCAACTAGTTATTTTAAGAAAAATTAAGCAGCTATCGAAAACATTTGGATTGATTAGGTTTCTTGACGATTAGTATGGTTTCTTTCACAATGTGGAAGTTCTGTTAAAAAAATGTATTCGATTGTGAAGTATCGTCAAATAATTTGAAGTGATTGTGATAAAGCTAAAGGATTCCTAAGGTTTTCTGTAGTACTGGTTGGACTACTGGTGTGTATAATACTTTTGCTGGCTTTTTATCATGACATTCAACGTACGCGCATCTTCATTCTGGCTTTATTATCCACTTGATGAGACCCCTTCTTTGTTATTCTATCGTATTACATTTGTAATAAGACAAAAGTTACTTAAATCCCCAGTAGGTTTCCGTAAACGACTATTGATATGAAATCGTCTCCAAGAAAAAAAAGAGTTGTCACAAAGAAGAGGAAAAAAGTAGTCTTATATGCATTAGGGACAGTCATCCTGTCAAATTTAAAGTTAACAAGAATTGGCATGATGGACATGAATAGTGTATTTTGCCCTTTTTTTTTCTACCTCCTTCTACCACCTATTTGACGGCTTATTTAGACCTCCGATAGACTTATTCGAAATATGAATATATGTCATCCAAGTTATTTAACGTTGGTAGCTAGTAGGAGTGAATACCTGATGGTGCTGCACACGGTTATCAGCAGTTAATCATTTCAGCGTTATTTTCATTTCTATGAATGTTTAATAACAATGTTCTGCTCTGTGATGACGGGAAACATTGTTGGCTTAAGGGATGAAATTATGCTTTCATTTTTACCATAAATTTAATAGATATAGAAAAAAGATTTTTTCGATTGCTTACAATGTTCAATCAACAGCGACCAGCTAAATACGATATTTTCGAATGCATCGAAGAAATGAAGTGGAAGCTTTGAATGTTTTTTGTCTTTGAGAAGGAGTACTTCAATTTTTGTTAACTCGATTTTCATCACTGTCTTTTCAATTAGATACGAAACCGATATCTGTATATTTTCTTTCTCTCTTATATGAGACGTTTTTAAATTAATGGGACATGAAGAGATATATTTAGTGGAAATATAAGAGATAATCTTCCGTAAAATATCGTTTCCATTGAATTCCACTAGATATGAGAACCAAGAAGAGCTTTTTAGTTTGTGGTAAATCTTATGAATCGAGAGGTCAGAAAAAAATGCTCTTATTATATTAAGTTGTTATTTACATATAATTTCTTCCTCCATATTTTTGATTTCACTATTTCAAAATGTATTGTTTTTCATACAAACCCACAGCTTTATCAATCTGATTTGAATGTTTCGTAGGTTTCATTAGTTTTAACAGCCATATTATGATTATGTTCTACATTTCTCACGCTTGAAGATTTTTTCATTTCAGCAAATCTGTAGACCTCGTGTGCCAAAACGAGCACATCATATTTCAAATTTGACTACAGCACTAACAGTTCTACGTCGAAGAGGTATGTTTTGGTTCTAAATCTTACTAATTTTATTTGTCTATCGAGCATATTTTGCTACCATTTTTGTTAGTATCTAAAATTATGAACCAAGCTCGTGTTGAAGTATTCTTTTCTTCATCTTTCGGATTCGATCTACTGTTCCGTTTCTTCCTCGATCTTACCTCTTTTTTCTTGTTGATGCTCGTTCCTAAACACTTTTTCTCTGTTAATTATTTATTGAACAGTCATTCCAAAGTTGTTTTTTTAGGTCTAGAATTGGTAAACAATAATGCGAGTGATATTGCGGACGGTAATCCTCGCATAATACTTGGTCTAATATGGCAAATCATACTTCACTTCCAGGTTTTATTCTGTTTATTTTGTCTAAGGGGATCTTGTTGTTAATATCAACATAAGCAAATTTTTTAATGTATTAGTCTTATCTAAGCAATGGTTGGAACAATATTTGTTGTATTGTAGTCTCTGGTTTGCCTTATTTCCTTTGGAATGCAAAAGGTTTACATTAGATTTCCCAGTTTGCTTTATTTGATCTTTACATATTGTAATGTAATTCAAGTGTAACTGACGAGTGGTTAGCGAATGTTGAAGGTGGCTTTTACATTGGCTCAGGTTCGGTAGCCTTAAAGTTTGTTCCAAAATTGGGTGATATACCACAGAGTTCGATAAATAAATTTTTATCAAAAATACGGGAAAACAACTACAAACTAACGTATCGATGGTGATACAAAGCAGAATGTGTCTGAGAATAAGTTTCTCCGAGAGGAAGTGAAGAGAGAGTGAGGTGTGGTTGGTCTGAGAATCCGATGTCCGAGATGAAAGAGATATATCGATAGAATACTTGATAGAATTAGTCTCGATTGAAGAGCAGTGAAGGAGATAGTAAAGAAAAGAATAATCTTACTTTCAAGGTTGAGAGTCTTTTATACCTTTAGAATTGGACGGATATATCGTATGATTAATGTTAAATTAGAATGGAGGAAAAAGCAGCAATATTTGCTAAACGTGTAGATTTTTTTCGAAGTGTCTAGAGAAAGCCATACTCAAATTATTCACTCGTTTTGTGCGATGAAAGTTTCAAGTTTCTAACTAGTTGGATGATGCCTAAGGCAATTCTTTTTGTATAGAACAATAGCTTGATCTTCTCCTCCTTGTGTAACAACGAAAGCGTTTTTACAAGATCTTATAAACAGAGCTTGTTGAAACCACTAATAATTGTAAAAATTTGTTAGCAACGTCTTTCATCTTAGATCATAATATCCATTGATGCTTGCTTTTCCTTCAAATGTCAGAAGTTGATTTAAGAAACAATTAAAAATTTTATTTAATAGTTTTTTTGTTATCCAATTTCAGATCGAAACTAATGTGGCATTGCTTCGTGAATGGGGTTGGGGTTCTATTGACGTTCAATCTTCTCGGGAACACATTCATTCCCGGTCTTTATCTTCTCCAATGAATTCGTATACAACATCTTCCATTTCTTCGGTGCCTTCAACCTCAACTGATAGTCCTAAAATATCGATGAGGCTGATGAAAAGCTCGATTGAACAGGTCATGATCAGGTGGATCAACAATGAAGTCGCACAGTAAGTTCGGAAAAACATTTATGCAACCTTTATTAATTTTCTATTTATGTTTCATATGTTTTAATATGCTAGGAGTAATCTTGTTTTTTATAATTTATTTTTCTACTTTCATCTCAAACTTATACTTAGTGCAACATATTTTAGAAGAGTCAATATGCGTGTGGAAAACATGGACCATGACTGGAAAGATGGTGTTATGTTTAATGCACTAGTTTTTCGTTGGAAACCAGATGTGATCGATATGGAAAAGGTTCGAACAGTTGACGCGAAAACAAATTTGGAAAATGCTTTCGAGATGGCTTCAAAGCATCTGGGAATTAAAAGATTATTAGAGGTAAGAACTCTTTTTCAGTAGATTTCCGTAATAATACGGCAGAACGTTGAATGTCGTACTTTCAAGAAGGCACGATGTTGTGTCACTAGTTAATTGAACTGCAATCTGAAGCTCAATTTCATGTTTTTCTGTCTTATTTAGGTAGAATCAACTATCGTTCTGCGAAATATTATTTAATAAATTGAGAAAATACAATTTTAGACTCTAAATAATTATTTTTACTGTCAATTTTAATACTTTGATTGTTTTAATTTTTTTCTCACTTCATTTCAGTATGTAACCGACGATGTTTGGGAATTCGTGGGTATCCACTTAGTAATAGTTTGACTCACTGGTGTTTACAGGATGAAGTAATAATCTTTTGACAAAAAAATTAAGTGTGATGTGGAAGAAAAAAGTACACTCATAACTGCACAGCTAGTAAAAACTTATTGTAATTTAATAATTATTTACCAACATTGTTAGTTCGGTCAAACCTCCAGTCATTATTTTTATATATATTTACTTTAATTTTTTATCAGGTTGAAGATGTATTACAAGCGAAACCAGACAAGCGATCTATTATCACCTATGTGTCACAGTTTATTCGAGCATTTGGTAAATCACCACCAGTCGCCGAAGAGTGCGACGTCCATTCTGAGTTTGTAGAATGGCTATCGAAAGCTTATCGTCTTGATCTTGTTAATAATGATCATCAAGTAAGTATCGTTCTTCTAAACAAATCCCATTGTTTGCTCTATCATTTAATTTTGATAACAATCATTGTTCTATAGCATTCAAAGTCGTTAAAATACTTTCAATTTTTTCTTCGTTGATAAGAAAAGAAATGTTCAACGATTGCTTACCGTTTAGCTTACATCATTATTTTTTGTTGCATGAATACGAATATGGAAGTGTTGTTGTAGAGTATCGTTATTGAGTCTACAGAAACGTGAATGACGTCTATTTCTGAATTCAAAATATTCAGAGATATTTGATATCGATAATGTTCTCTTTCTATTGTATACATAGTTTGTAAACGTTCGCAAAGTACTTCAGTGGTTGTTCAATAATAGTGACCGGGCTTTCATTATTCTTATGTGATGTCTACGGTATTCAACGCATCTGTCATACCAGCTAGATGTCTGGTTTAAAAAAAAGCACAACAAAACAGGGAACTTAATTATTGAAGAATTTAAGGTGCAATCGATAGGTGTCTTTCACTATTGTATTTTCCGCTTGTAACTGATGTAAGAATGATCATGTTGAAATTATAACTGGGGAGCGCTGTTTGAAAACGCTGCAGATGCTTTCACCTTTCTCCGAGACTTGAAACAACATTACCGCCCCGTCATCTTAGCTTTTGGGACATTTATTTTAAAAATATGCAGTTGTTGTGGCTTAAGTTTCCACTAACTTATCAACTTCGAATTTTGCACAGTAATTTGATCTTTTTTTCAAATTTTTGAGTGAAGAAGCAAAGATCAACAGGGTTGTATCGTTTCACATAATGCTTTCAGGCTTATTTCCGTATTCTTCACGAATTTGTCGAATATCGTTGTATTTTTAATACTATAATGGCGACTAAATTTAATTTCACACTCGAAGAATTGTCTGAAATTCAGACCAGGTATGTTGAACATTGTTTGTTATTCTTCTATATTTCATAACATCTACGTTGTATGAGCTTTTTACCCTTTTTGTTTACTGTTGTTTTTAAAGATTTAAAAGAAACTATTGGCGTGAGCCTTGTTGTTCGTATTCGGTCTTCATACATATCTAACTTATAACTGCAATGACATCTCAATGAAACTGTCACTTGTCTCCTCTTGCACTGATGTGCTTTGAGGATTCGCTAAGCTTATGATTATCTTTTAATACATCTGTAAAAAAAAGTGACCATTGGGTTTCTGATTTACCCGGAAAGTGTTTTACGCTACCACATTCTCTTATGTATCAGTTTTGTGTAGAACGCTTGTCTTTTCAGTTTACCCCTCTATCAGATAAGATATCAGTGTGTTTTAATTCTTAAAAACACCTTCCATCTCAAATTCATGAATATATTTTCTCTACAGATGAGGTTAATAGGGCGGAAGAATCAACAAATCATTCTATTATTATGTGATTTCGTATTTTATTTATTAGTATTTTATTAATAGCTGATTTATAAGTATTTAGGTGGGAAACTCTACAAAGAAATTTGGAAGCAGCAGCATCTGTAGTAGAGAAGCGTCTGCCAAAACCATATTCATCACTTTCTGATTGGACTGCTCAGGGCCAGTCAATCATCAGTACACCATTGAATTTGCCCTCCGAAAACCCACAAAAATGTCTTGCCATTCTTCAGAAAATGATCTCAGATCACAACGTTAGTTTATTACGCATTTACATTGAATTAAACAAATATGGCTCTCTGTCAATGATGTCTTGAATTTTAATGTTAAAAATTTTGTTGTTCTAATCACACTACAGAAAGTGATACTATTAAAAACAATAAGAAAATAACATTAGGAGCTTGTAATTACTTGTTCCATTATCGTTGTGGTATTGAATTCTTTGTTTGCCCTTCTACAAAGCACTAAAGTTTGTATAAATTTAATAATATCTTAAAAGTTTGTGATTAGAAAATTGCAAACAAATCCCGTCACAATACCTTAGGAAGAGAAAAACTCAGAAAGTATTATATATAGATATTTGTTTATTTTTAGCGTCATTTTGTCGATTTATCAGCAAAAATGGATGAATTAAATACTGCTTTAGAGGTACTATTTATTATTAGTTTTCTTTTTGTTTTGGAATTGTTGTGTTCACTAAGTATGTCTGTCTCTTAACGTTTTCTTCAAAGCATGATCGGGTGAGTGGTCGTTCGGTTGCACCAGAATATGTAGAACCGCTGAGACTACGAATGAAGGCTTTGGCAGCTGAAGTACCGATGAAAATTGCAACATTGAAAATTCTCTATTCTTACTACAGATGCCTTGCTTATGTGGACGACCTCGAGTGTAAAATGGAATTGTGGAGGTTTGTTAAGATATTAGAGACCTTTTTACATTTTAGTTTGTTTTTACTTACTGTCTCAATTGTCTCTTGAAAGTATTCTATCGCCCGGATTCCTTCTTATATCTCAAGACTCTTTCTTAATTTTCTTCAGATTATTACTCTATATTTCAGGTCACCCGAAAGCCTTCAGCTTTTGGATCGATGGATCACTGAATATGATTTGGTCGAAATAGAAAATCCTCACATGAAATGCAACAATTATATTGAAATGCTTAAGAAGGAACTGTCGAGTGGAACTTGTAGGTTCTTCGTTGTACATAACAATCTATTTCTACTAATTTGATAAAGAAGAACAATCGAGTGGTCCATTCAAATCAATTGTTAAATCTTAGATAATTAATCGATAACGTGTGAAAGTCTTTATCCATAAACTCTCCACTTGTGGTTTTTTGGTTTTTATTTATTCATTGAACAGTTATGAATGCAGATAAAAATATTAAGCATAAAGAAAACGTTTGGCTTTAAAGCCTTACATTCATTATCCTTTAACTACGTACTCAGTGCTCCTGATGTTGTTTATGTTGACTTCACGACGTAAATACAAGTATATTGAGCATTTTAAGTTTATTTTTGTTAAATTAAGTGGTGCATCATACAGCTTGCCTCCGTGTTAACAACGATATCGTCATAGAACGTAGAGGTCATGTCGGTACAGTTTTTATATATTTTGTAAAGATTATTGGATAGACTACGCTAGGTAACACTTTTATTACCTCTTCTTCTGTTTGAACGGATTCAGTAGCTTTAAGTTCGATGATAGTTAGAAAAGCGATCCTTTATGCTCTTGTGATAAGATAAATGTGGTTGTTTGAAGATGGCCCATTGTGATAAGCTATTTCCGGAACCCGAAACATTGTTAGCCATAAGATTGCTCTTCGCATGTGCTCCGCCAATCCTGTTGAGAATTGCTAATATCAAGTTCTTGAATGACTTAGGCAAATTGAGCGATAGCTGCCAATGTCGTAAGCGTTTCTTATTTTTTTCGTAACAACGTAGTTGTGTTTGTTTTCCATTCACATGGAATTTTGCGTATCTGCCGTCGACAGATGTGGTGCGAAAGATGAGTCCTGTCACTAATTGCTACTGGTGGCAGTTTCCTGTCTTTCCGATTACTGTACAAACCTCTGCAGAGGCAATAGCATATCGATTTTCGTAACGACATCCAGAATAAAATAAGTGTCTTTTTTTTCTCACATGGTAGTAAACCGATACGGCCGAACGAAGAGATATGGAAAGAAATTGCATATGATTTTTTCCCAGCTCTATCCTGGATCCATCTTTTCGGCTGTGAAGGTCAGGTTGCCACTTTTTCTAAGCATCTATCATTTCCTACAAGTTTAAGGTACATCAACGCCACCAACATTTCTGTTTGGATCTTTGGACATGTAGAACATTTTATATCCGGAAAAAAGAGAATCGCTTAAAAAACCTGCCATACTTTTGGCTCCGATGATTTAACATTTGATTTTTTTTCTGCTTACATTAGAAAACTGTTTAGTATATGCTTCTATTGAGTGCGTTTGTACTTTGCATATCTTGGTCTTAGTCTTATCGCTTACAGAGAACCTCGTAGATTTTTTCCATAATCCCACATATAATAATGACTGGGCCGAGGCTACATTGTTGACACATTGTCCCTTTTCTGGTTGAGGATTGGTTAAACAAAAGTTACGAAGTTACAAAAGTTTTTTACGAAATAGATAGTTATAATTATGAGCTCGAATTCTGCCGAAAATAGTTTCTTATGAATGCCAACATCGAAGTCATCCGACATGACTGCTGTGATAAACAATGCTCGAATTATTACGGCTTCTTTGTTGCAGTGACATAAAGAAATATGAAAATACAGTAACTCGAAACAATTAGCTGTTAGGATACCGTAACATGCATTAGAAAAACAAAGAAACATTTACTCAAAACATGAAATATAGCGGGAGGTGTGTTCGCTTTCGAAATAAAACATACAAATTTCTTTTACTTTCAATAAACTTTTTTATGTAATATAATTGCTATTATTACTAATAACTTCTTGCCAGCTCCAGGATGGTGCGCTTTAGTTTTGATAAATGTTCCATGTTTTGATGCGAAAAATCGAACCAGTTCTTGTGTGATATTTTCTTCATTTTCCAATTTTTTTGCACTTGAAAAAAGTCTGGGGACTATGATGGATGCGACAGAATTCCTCAGCCTAGTTTTTTTTTTAAGAATTTCCAAAACAGCACGTGGCATAACATTATCATTATGCAGTTAGATGTCCGTTCGATTGAATATCGTTGGCCTTTTTTCTTGGACTGCTGTCTATGAATCACGCAGTTGCTGACAAGCTTTTTGTTCGGTTTTGAAAGCTCATCATGTATTGCTCCTTAAATTTCTGATCATATACGCAACATTCTCTTATTCAGAGTGAATTTTGGTTTTTGGTTGGAAACACTTGCAGAATTCACAATAAGTCATTGTTCTTGCGATATATTCATTGGTAATCCACTTTTCATCTCTAATTGTCATTCGGTTCAAGAGGAGCTCGGTTTTGTACTGAGCAAGCAGAGATGTGCATATTCGATTCAGTCGTTCAAATTCTTCAAACTTAGTTCTTGTGGCACCCAAATTCTTGTGGTTTCCACATTAACCCCATTTTTCGAATAGGCTCGATATGATTTATAAAGCTAAATTGTGTTTTCTTGTGATATCCGTTTTCAGAAAAGGATCTTGTTCTAACATTAAAGGGAAGGGTGGTTAGTTGGCCTTGATGCTTTATGATGTCATTTGTGTTGTGCTAGACTATTGGTGACGTGACGCGGTTCTATTAAGTAATAAACTCCGTGATGAGAGTGATGCTACAAAGCAGGACTTGCAATTAGATAGAGAATTTGAATTGTACGATTGTGGTTGGTATTACAATGCGATGTTTGGTAATTGTAGAGTAGAAAAAAATGATACGAGACAATATGTCGGATAAAGAAGTATTTCTTTCCAGCTTTGCAAAATGTGAATATACAAAGAGTAGTATTGAATGAGATGTCATATGATAAAGCAGGAATAAATTTAAGGATAAATTCTATAAACAATAATCTTAAAGATGGAATGGAAAGCGGGCTTCATGGAACCTGGGGTTATCGGTGGAATTAATAGTTGTGTTTAATAATTGTTTGGTAGTGGGTAGAGAGAAGGGTTTTATGGTTGGCGTTTTATCGACCGGTCGGAGAGCCATACCTGTGAAAAGAGTGCTTATCTCTTTGATTTATCAGTCAATGCTAGCTGATCTTACAATATTACGAGTTCAGAATATAAATAATCCTTTATCTTATAAAAGATGTTTTTTCTTTAAACATAATCTTAACAACGTCGTCATCTATTAAAGATAGTCGCCCAGAATGTGGCTTGTCAGAAAGGTCGAAATAACCTGTTTACAAATTTTCCAACCATCTTCTACATACGCTGTGAGAAAATGTACACTTACCAAGCATTTTTAATTATTTTCTCTAAAAAAAAAATCGTAATTTACACTAACGTGAGCCAAATTGGCTACGTCATTGTGCATATCATTGTTAAGCGATAGAAATATTGAAACGAACAGATCTGTCTGATGAATATGAGTACTACGGTATTGATGATACCATCATTAGCACGATATTCTTTGAGAGTACGTAGAAAATATGGAATTAATTATGAAGATATTATTTACACGCTGAAATACAATAATAATAACAATTATTGCTATACTTAGAGTAATTTCGACATTTGAATATCGTACCATAAATTATTGTCAATTTTATATTAGTGGAATAAATTAAGATAATGGTGTATGAGGTTTTTCTTATTAATGTCTATTAATTAGTGTATTATTAAGGTGTGAAAGTGAATGGCGAAGGTATGGTGAAGAAATGCTGTGATCGTAGCGAGGAGGTACTGAAGTCATTTGGTTCTCTAAAAGAGGAGTTGATAAAACTAAGAATCTTGTGGACGGAATGGGAAAACGAATTGAAACGATTGGAAGCAATTGCCATTGAAGGTGGAAAAATGCACGTTAATACTCTCAAAGGTCAGGAAACGAATTTGTTTTGATGAGGTTTAACAATAAACATTGTTATAGTATAATTTCTTAGAAAAATACTAAGCTTGTTTGTTGTTGTGTTTGTTTACTGCCGTAACATATTTTTTAGTTCTTTTATAATCGTAATAGCCCTTAGCTATATGCTCGATGAATTTAGTGAATTTTCTTTTCGAAAGACAGAATTTTGTGTAGTAAAATATTTTTTACGTACTTTGTTTGTATATTTTTTTATTTCCAGAAGAGACAGAAGCAATTCGATTACTTGAATCCAAATTTGATACGCTCGTTCCATTGCTGTCCGTTGCAGCGCGTCTGTATTGTAACCGAAGAATGGAGATGATTAAAGAGAACGTCAAACAGTTGAACAAGGTTGGATGTTTGAGTGATTCAGTGGTATTGTCGTAGAGGGAGAAGCTCATCTGTTTTTGGTACTCATTTATGTTTATCGAAGAAGTCGGTACAGCGATTTGAGAGGACTTCTATGCTGCAACAACAGCGCTATTTACCCTTCCAGATTATTCGGCTGGTAATTCGCTGATCCTTGAGATATGGAAAGCTTGGCCTGAAACCGAACTCGAACCCGAGTCTACTGTATTAAGCTCGCCTTATACTGTTGCCCTCTTACTACCACTGCGCTACAGTGCGCTCTAAGTATGGATAAAAAACACGAGAGTTGTAGAGTGGTACAACGACGTGTCCGTAGAGTGATTATAAGTACTTTAATAACAAGTCTTAATAAACCAGATACATGAAGTATTGGCCATTTAAGACGGGTTAACGTTTCACTCATGAACTAAATGTTGTTTGGAAGACTATTAATCCATATTCTGGTTATTCAAATTTGCCGAGTGTTAGGAATCTTTGAAAATTCTGGAATTTGAGTATAGCATAGACGTCGTTCAGATTGAGAAATGAATTCAGGACCGATGAAATTATTAGTTTGTATAAATCTGGGATTATTTTGTTGTGGTATGTTTTCATGAATTTTAAATAGTATTAATATTTTTTCCAATCACCAGCATGTGTTACGGGAAGAGAATCGGAATGTTAAGGAATAGATGGATTTCTTCTATGTAGTTTTGCACAGTTTTTTAGGTATCAAGTGTTTTGTGGCTAAATATTAATTTGTCACTAGATAATGTAATAATCCATTATTGAACAAAACGAAAGCTATTGTTATATCATTAGCAGCTGTTGTCAAACTGCTCTGGTAAACATTCTATCGTTCGCTAAGGTATGAGGTCAGGAAACACCCACATTGCATTCCATGGATGATTGTTGAACTTTGGTTTTCGTTAAGTAGTGCAGTTTTTTTTTAAGGGTAAATTGAAAATAAATGAACCAATGTAGCGTTGGTAAGGTTCTAAATCGTAGAAGTACGTCATGTTTGTTTTTATAAATAACGAATCAATTTCTCATAGAGTTCTCAGATAAAGCATGTTGTTGGTAGGGCTCTATTTTAGCAAAACTCTATTATTAGCATTTGTATGTAAAAAGATGGTTTGATATATTTTTAAAATTCTATCAAATTTCTTAGTGACATATTTCTAGTTTGCTGCGAGCAGCCGACTAGTCAAATTGATTCCATCTACTTCTCAAAGCCATCATAGAGGAATACACAATGTTAACACTTTGGAAGCTCGTATCAAAGAAATCAACGTATGTATCTTAAAAATTCTTGATCAGAGATCAAAATGAATTAAAAAAACTTTTCTCTTCATCTCTTCACACTACAAGTGGTGAGGATAGTGATGAAACTTTAAGATTAATACTAAGCACAGCATTGTGACGTATGCTTTAATGATGCTATAGCTGTTGTGAAACATATGCAAGCTGTATTGTTCCAGAACATTCTCAAGATGCAAACAGTGGGCTGTGTGGAGAACGAATTGCAGGAAAAGTGCAAAAAAATGGACTTAAAACGCGAATTGACTGTTTTACAAAATGCAAAGCCTCGAATGTGTCTTATCGAACATTATCTGGATGAATTGCAAAAATTACTTGCATCAAAAGACGCTAATGTGAATAACAGTAACAAAAAATAGCTTCAACACTTTATGAGATCTTACTGGGTTTAAATCGGTGTTGTTCAGAGCTACGACAGAGCTCAAGATGTATGGAATCAATTGGAGAGAGAAATAAATGCATTGAACAGTAGTGAGATTTCGCATTACGTAGACTGTAAAAACTACGAAGGACTATCGAGTTGGTGTGCAGCAAAGGTGAATCGATTGCATCATAAGACAATCTGTTTTAAATAAATTTTCAAATTTCTAGATACGTGGTGAAGTAGTGAACACCTTCAAAATCAGCGAAGAACAGCCTCCTGTGAATAAGGTATAACATTATAAAAACATTCACTTAATTTGTTATATGTATTCTATGGTAGATCAGTAGCTTGAATAGTAGTAGGGATCAATAAAAATGTCTGTGAATATGAAAATCCCAAGACATGCATTCCAAAGCTTAGAAGAGAAGATCGTGAAGATTTATATATCGATAAGCTTTATTCGTAATTGTTGTATCATTTTAATTCAAGTAATTTTTGCAGGAGTACGTTAAAGAGGTAATCAATCGGGTAGAGCTCATCTTGGCACGCCGTGAGGCGAACGATGACGAAATTCGTGCTTCTATTAACGACATGGCTGATTGTGAAACAGTATTGACGGGTTGGAGCAATAAAAAATTAGATGGTTTGAGAACACTCTGGAACGCGAAGCAGATTGAGTTTCAACTCTGGCAGACGTATATGGAACGTGTTAGGCAAATCGCAGACATACTTGAGCAAAGGAGAACATGCGATAGTCAGACAATGGATGAAATCAAACGTATTGAAAAAATATGCGAACAAATTTCACTGACGGATTTAAATCGTCCACTTCGGTCGGCAGTAAACGAGCTACGCGATCGTGCTGAAAGAGTGCTCAAGGAACGACTAGACAGTTTAAGGATGTCCGGTGAAGAAGATTGCTTTGTCGCTCATGATATCGTACAAGTATGTCTAATGTTTAACGAATTATTAAATACATTTATGTTTCTTAAAAATTCAAAGGATGAAAATACCGTAACCTATTGCACTGATGTCTATTAAGCGCTTAAATGCGTCTATTTGCGTTCAAATGAACAACGCTGTTGATTAGAATTCTAGGCATATCCAAATTCCCATTGGATTAATATAACGAAACATTTAAAAACATATGATTTAATGGTTAGTGGTATTTCTGTATTATTGGAGATACTGTATTTCTGTCTGTCTGTGCATGGAATGTGACTTGATAGACTAATTTTTTTTCTTTGCCTTTTTGGTTTCTGTTCAAACATTCGAATGATATTTATACACAGCATAGCTTATATACCACGTATTTCTCTATTTTTCTAAACCATTTACACATGCCTTCTTTTTATTCATATACTCTTTTCTCTACTTTATTTCTCTCTTTCTCCTCGTCATTTTCTTTACACTGCTGCCGGTCTCGTTTTGCGCGAGCCACCCCCGCCGTCTCCCCGCGTCTTCTCTAACTCACTTTCCTCGCTGATATTCGACGTAGTTACATCATTTAGCAATTTGTTAGTTTACCTATCGGCATTAGCGAGCGCCACATTACATCAGCATACTGTAGAATGCCAACACACACAATCTGCATAAGCGCTTATTTCTTTCTAGAACTATAATGATTCCTGTGCAAATGTTAACGTTATAATGATTATGATATACATATCTCTAACTAACATTTGCTTATTTGTATTCAAACTTTTTGCGGTAACATTCTTAACTCGAAGTAGTTTATCTCCAACGATGCTTAACGATTATGATATACACATCTTGACAAACGTTTATTTGTGTTCACTACATTTCCGATAACATTCTCAATCAAGAACATTTTTATCTCTAGCGGTGCTGTTGTTATAATGTTTGTGTTGTTGTTCTCTTTTTTTTAGTCTTTGAAAATCGTTCAATACTTCTCTCCACTTTGTATAGAATGCTCGTTACCGAACAAATTACTAAAATTACTGTTGTGTTTTTAGTTGAAATAAGTCTGCACTAATTGATAACAACTTGTTTTGATTATATTGTTTACATGCTATGTCTTTTTTTTTTACTTCTGTCACGTACTGAAATTCTATCCATCATCTAAATCGTAATCGTCGATTGGTTGTGATGACAAATATGTGTTATTTAAGGTATTTTACAGCAGGTGCATTTATATTACATTCATTTTGCTTGTTTGCTGAAAAAATCGGACGTGCAGACAGACATTCATTTAATTTTTGTGTGCTTTTCGGAATATATTTCATTGTTGTTGAGTTCAAATAGTCATGGAGGGATATGCCCAGTTCCCTCAGTATCATTTGTTGTCGATATGCTGAAAGGGATTATAATCAAATGCGTATTTCATACTCTATAGAGCAGCTTTCAAAATATAATTCCTAATTGTTGATCTACTTATCATTGTTGATTACAAAAATACGAGTTCATTGGAGTTCTTACGAGTTTGTTATTTTTTTCTTTCTAATCTGATTGCAAGTGATTCGAAATCGCAAATTTTTTCACCTATGCACCCACCACCTTCAACAATCGGCATCAAACATAACATCATGCAATATAGTTAGAGTTAGTTGACCGTTTTGTTTGCGACGAGAATGTACCATTGCGCTATATGCACTTTGGCGCATCGATTGTTGAATGTCGTTTGTGTTTACAACACAAAACATTGCTTACCCTTTTATTATTTATCATTAATTTTGGAATCATTCACAACTGACGATAAAGTTTAAGTGGTATGTTTATTATAAACCGCTTAGCTCCTCTAAGCAACATTTACAATGTATTGATTTTGTTTTGTTTTGTTTTGTTTTTGTTTTTTGTTTTTTTTTTTACCCTTGTAATTTTAGAAGAGTTGGGGAGGAACTGGTGGCA
>KN716157.1:436137-457778 GCA_000816705.1 Dictyocaulus viviparus | reverse complement strand
TAATAACGTAATTCCAATTTTGGAAGATCGTGCTAATAATTGGGATGAATTTGAGCAATTAATGCGTGACTCAGAGAACCTGTTAGAAACCGTTGTGCAGAAATTGTCCTTTTTTGCCCCTAATGCGCAGCTAATGACTTTTGTTGAAGGCGAAGCTCACTTGGAAAATCTCAAGGTATTCACTGCTTTATACTTATTGTTGTTTAAATTAATCATTCGTTTTATTTTAGCATCTTTACGTTGATATTGAGAAACTTCGCAATGCAGATAAACGATTGAATGAATACATAAATCTTTTGCATCCTCTTCTCCATGTGGCACAAGAGATTCGCTTCTTTTCTGTCGATCAGGAGTCAACTGAGAAACGCTATGAGGTTACGTCTAGAATGATCGATGCTTAATAATTGACAGTCGTTTTATTTCTATTGCTTATAGCCATATTGTAGGAAATCACCGAGAAATTGGCTGCAGAACTCGCTGCTGAGGCACAATTGGATCGTACTTTAGAAATTTTGGCTACAGAACTCAGTCATTGTAGTGAGGAGCTTACATCGAACGTTGAACAAAAAGACAGATTGGTAAGATTTAGGTTATTGGTTTCCTAAGTACTGTTTATCATTGCTGTAAAGAATGTTGATCCGTGTTTTTTTTTTTAATATTAAAATTACAGAGCCACGAATCGCTTCTTCGGGATATAATTGCTCATTTGGAAAATCAGAAAGTTATTGTTGAGCGAAGTGCTCTGAATAGACAATATATTGAAAGTAATACGTCAAGAGGCTTAGATTTATTAACTCAACGTGCTCATGAACTTCTTGGAACCTTACGCAGTGTTCCGGAGACTAGTGGGATCAATGAGGTTCATGAAGATTATGACATAGATGCAGCGGCTGATATGCTTGCTGCATTGTATCCAGGTGAACCTATACGTAACGTACTTGCGGAGCATGGATTCGAGGGTATAACATCCGACACGGATTCAAAGAGCGAGTTGGGGTCCATTGATGACTCATCATCAGAGTTATTGTCACCGATTCCAAATACCAGTGCTGTCACTTTACCAGTCACGCAGTTCCGACGTCATCGTTCTCGGTGGAGACGGGTTTTGAGAACAGCGCTGCCTCTACAGGTACAAAATAAAAAGCTCTTACATAACTTTGATAACATAACATTTTTGACTTCAAGTTGACCGAACATGTAAATAAGTCTAATTTCAGGCAATGCTTGTTTTGTTGTTGGGAGCAGCATGTCTTGTCCCACATTGCGACGACGAATATTGTTGTCAACTACTGAACAATTTCGCAAGAAGCTTTGATCCATCTATTCAGTTTGTGAACGGGCCCCCACCATTCTAATATTGTGTAAATATGTCGAATTCGGGATTATAATTTCCGATAAATTTTGTTTTACTACGAACGTGTTGTATATTGAAAGTGAAAGAGTGTTTTGAGATTTATTCATATTTTGAGGCAATCTTAACAACATTTTAAAAGAGTCATAAATAGAGACTCTTGGGCTGAGATCACTCTTCATTTTCATCTGTATCACCTTTCTTGCCGTTCATTTGGTAATACATTGAAACAATACGCTTCCAATCGATAACGGTCTCAATATTCCAATCGGAACTCGCTCCCAATTCGACGCCATCCCCTCTCATATCTGAAAATTTATTTGGATTTTTTATTGAATCAATTAGTTAATACCATAGTATCAGATCATTATATATATATATAAACAAGACATAGTTCACGAGTTTGCTTTATGTATAGAGTTTAATGCAACAGACTGATACCTGACCTGCTCCGTCTTCTCGCATTGTTGGGCTTATTCGACCATGATGTCCTCCACCCATAGAGAATGCATCGATGTTTTCCTCGAATCTCAAGTCTTGCTGTGCTTTTTGAGTGCACACGCGTACTGTATTTAACAAATGTTATATACAAATTAAGTATTTTGTTTACATACAACGAATATGAAACTGAATACGAAGGTAAGCTCTAAGGTTCGTCACGTTACAAAACTGTCTTAAGAGTTATTCGTTCATTCATCCATTCCTGATTAATTCTATTCATTTTGCCACTAATCACACATTACATGTACACGAACATAATTTATAACTAAAAGTACCCACATCGATTGCGTACAGCAACTTTCAGAACAACAAATAACTTAGTAAGCATGTTGATCGGAGAGGGTGTTGCACCTCGTTTATTCATCTGTCGAATCAGAATAGCTCGACCGAATTTCCATTCCTCAAAATCAATATCGTTGAGTTTTTTCGTACTGACTTAAATTACTCATCATAAAAGCTGTAGTTATCTTCTAACCTTATCTGATTGAGCTTGAATCCTTTGATACGTGTCTGACATCATAGCAATTAATAGATTGATAAGCACCTAAGAAATATCGAATTGTTTTTTTTTTCTCATCATTAAAGTGATGAAGTTGTTTACAATGATGTCATTACACTATGATAGCTCTGATTGGTGTATAATTATTTGCAATAAAAAATAATGCTCGTCATTTGCATATAAGAAGGAGACGTCTTTCAAAAAACAGTGTCCAACATCAGAAGAATATCTTGACCTGCTCTGAAATCGGAGAGATTAGAACCTAAACGAGAGATCGAAATCTAAGTTGAGATGAGTTGAAAAAATAACTACACTTGGCGTCAACTGCAAAGATAGTATTATACTTCCATACGCCTTTGAATCGAAACTAACCCTCAGCTTGTATCTTCCTTCATCAACCTCCTTCAATACACCACTCTTATATTTATGAAATGAACCACAAAAATATTAGAGGGAGGAAAGGATACCAGAAAGTAATTAGCATCTTTGATGAGTTCATTTACAATCAGCTTATGCCGAGACCTCGTCAAACCATCAAGGAATTATTATAGAAGATTAGCTGTACGTAGTCCACACTACAGGATCATCAATATTGTGCAGATCAAGAATTTAAGTTCCTCATGAATCCGATCCGTTTTCGCCACTATAAGGAAAGATTTGATTGAATTTTTTACCTTATCCTCACTACTTGTCAGACCTTGTGGCGTTGGAACCTGTTGAAAATGTGCGGAAAATGGTTTCGATAAACAACTAACTACAAGTTACTATGCACCGTTGTATCGACAACAAAACGACTCCAATCACGTTAAATTCGCGAACTCTTTAAAAATAGATTTTTACAAAATGACGTCATGGATGAAAAGAAAATAGTTTACTTGACGAATACTGCTTCAGTTTAGAAATTTCTAGAAGTCTAAATGATTGCGGAAGACCAGTACCAAAAATGATGTTGTTGTTAGCATTACCGTACTCACCACTATTCTGTGGGGGCACAGCGGCGCAGTGGTAGTGGTGCCACGGTGATAGGTAGGCCCGAGTAAGTTAGCGGCCGTCCACCAAGCCTACCAAGCTCACCATCCCTCTGGGATCGATAAATTGCTACCAAAGGGTAAGATAACTAGCATTGACCTTATGAAAGAGTGGTGAACTCATGTCACTTGATAGATCATGCTCGCATTCAATCGCCTCCACGATATCACGTTGAACTGAAATGCGTGGGCGCATTCGGCCACAAGGGATAGATCAACGTCAACGCTTACCTTATCCTATCTTATAGATTTGATGTTATTTGAACTATCTTATCATGTCTTATCTTAATATCATAAGCTGTAACAGTAAAACGTCAAAAAGTGAAAAACAAGAATAAAACAACACGCTAAATCAGAGCTTTATCTTATAGAAAACTCAGAAGTGATTTGCATAATATAATTACAATTGATAGTGTTAAGGACTTACAATAAGTGTAACCATCATGTAGATTCCAAATAACAGTTTAAGAATGATTTTAGCAAAATCAGGCACTAAGTGAAGTGGAGGCATACTATCCGGCTCGACTAACCTGTAGAATTATCAAAGATTATGCGCCACATGAGATAAATCAAGTCAAAACATCAAGTGTTTTCTTCTTCACTTTAATCATCATTCAGTTTAAAGCAATTTCGTAACTATATGTTTTTTCTTCCATAAGTCTAAAATGACGCTAATGTTGAATATCAATTTTCATTTGAATGTTCAACATTCAGTTGTGGTAATTTTGTATGACTGCATATAACTCATTCATATGACTCATATAACTCAGTATAAAAGCTGAGGTTGTTCTACCAGTAAAAAACAAGAGCCATTTTGACCGCCTCTGCGAAGCTGCCTGCTCTGTTTTTAATGACAGACGATATAGGGGCCGATCAAGCTTAGCATTTAGTTTTTATTTAGTTAGATTTCGAATAAAAATTTTGTTTCGTATTCATTTTGAATGCACCGCCAAGAATGAATATTTCATTTCTTAACATTTCTTGACCATTTAATACTGTAGAATCTAGGTAGCTATTTAATCAATGTCTCTATGAGTCTTCTTTTAATTACATAAGAATCAACGTACCCAAATAGAGAAAAAAAGAGCATTTCAAGGGTCTGTTCTGGTGAGGCAAGACGCATAAGTTCTGCACTGTCCTCATCAAGAGGTTGATATGCTGGCTATAATAATAACAATTTAAACTCCTCTTAAACATCATCATCTATTTGAACAGGAAAAATATACATGCCTGAAATATCGATGTCACATGTAATGTGAATCCCGCAACGAACAATAACAAAATAACGAGAAAACGTGCCAAATCGTACATAAGGTCCCTATAAAGATGCTATTAATTAGATTCAACATCTCGAACTCAATGAGGAAGTAAGTATTAGCTAGCAGTAGTCTCTGTTCCTCTCGATATTTCTTTCGATGGCAGATTTTACCTAATCGGATTGCTCCCGATTCTAATGCTATCGTGAAAAGGAAAATCTCGGGAAGAAATTTTTTTTTTGGATTTTTCACACTTTGAATATGACTCTTACGAAAAATCATTCTCACAAGAATTACCTTCTCAGTTGAATGAGTTCCATTTGAAAATTTTACGATTAGTAATTGACCAATACAGATTTTTTCTACACGCAAAAGTAAGACGGAGTTTCATAAGCGACAAGATTAAACTCACATAACAATAAAAGTCATACGAGTTGGTGAGGTGATTATTGGGTCAAAGTTCAAATTGGAAACAACAAATTTAACTTGATATAATGATTGGCACAAATCATCCAGAACTATCGTTTTACTCTAGAGATCAGAATCCATCTATTGTGATCGTAAGCTCATTTTAATATAAACGTATAGTTCTGGTAAAATACAGTTTGAATCACCTGATGATAATGGCCCATGGACCGAATAAATGATGTACGGTAAGGAAATCAAGAAATTCCACAAAAGCAAACAGGAGAGCGAAGGCAAATAATTGATTCTGAAGTAGAGAAGTTTTGAATTTGTTGAACAAGATGTGATAAAGTTCTATTCTAAAATTGTATCGCTCCCTTTTTTTCAAACAAATTTAATATTGAGTGGCTTGATAAATAAGTGGTTAGTATTATTCACAATACTTTTCAAAGACCAATAAGTCCTCAATCTAAAAGCATGTGCAGAACTGACCTTGAGGTATAGCATAGTCCTGACAAAATGTAGTTTCTCATCGTTGTCGAGGTGAGTCATTACGACAGCCGGAAGCAGAAAAGCAAGTACATGTACAGCAATGGCAGCTGCAGACAGAACGAGGATCAATACCTTAACGTTCATGTTTGAAATTTGCCAAAAACATATTCTTATAACTCACCTTCACTATTCCCAATCCAGATCCACCACCAACATTTGATAATTCGGAAACTAAATTCCCACTAAGCCATAACAGAAGAAGCCACTCAACTGGATTTGGTATCACTGATGTTACTTCGTACCTGATATAATAAAACAGAGGAAGCATCAGCCTTATCTATAGTTGTGCTGAGATGGCCGCAAAACTCGGAACCTCAGGCGGGACTCGAACCCGCACTTACAGATAACCGGTCTGCCGCGCTTTCCATTACACCACCGACGCCCTTGCTCTGCGACCACTCAGTGCTTCACTTATAGTAAGTGGATACCATTATCAGCACTCGCCCGCTAACGGGTACGATCTGGCGAGCCGATCTCGGCATTACATCCAGTTAAGCTGATAACTGCGGGATAACCCGAAGCTTTAGACATAAGTGGGTACGTGCGGGTACGAGTCCCGCCTGAGGTTCCGAGTTTTGCGGCCATCTCAGCACAACTATGGACATTATAATACCATTGCAAAAATGCAATTAAATAAAAAATTACGAATTAGCCTTATCTATTTCTATAGAAAGAACTTGATGAGCAGAGGCAGCACTCCAAGCAGCGTACCCCTGTGGTCCTTCTCTACCACTGCTCTACGTGGCCACGATAGAATACATATTTTATATGAAGAATCGAAAAACGCAATGATACGTTCTCTTACATTTTGTGTGTGATGTTGAGCACGACCACTGTTAGAAGAACAGTGAAGTACACGTGTGAAACGATATGACATACGAATTTTATAATCGGAGCTCGACCTAAAATGTTTTCTTCATCTCCTCAATTAACTCCTTTAACATACACAGCTGAGAAGAATTGCTTACCTATACGACTGTCCAATGGAAGAGAGAAGTAGAACCAAGCAGGAGGACATATTAGCACAAACAATGAAAAGGCGACCGTTTTTCCTGTAGAACGAAGATGAGCAATTAGATGAACTATTAAAGCGAAAAATGAGTTAAATATTGTTTAGAAATCATTGTAAAACGATAACCGAAAGACCAGTCGACTCGTGCTGTCCAAATTTCTGTAAGATATCGTTGCACTGATGCGTAAGACACAACCTCCTTCTGTAAAAGTATAATTGCATTACATATAAACCATGTCTTAATACATTTCTATTGATTGATAAACAAAAAACAGTAGCTGATGTATTAAAACAGGACTGGAATGTATGAATATTATAGAGAAAGCTAAAATTATTAAACGCCTAAAGAGCTTCACGTGAGTAAACCTGTTCGTTTTCAATGAGTACATCGAGGAGTGGTCGACCTCGATTGTCTTTTGCTTTAAGTAAGATGGCTGCATTGTATTCGGTAGCGGTAATACCGAGTAACTCAACCGCCATGTTCTCCGAGAATACAGCCACATTGGAAAGATCCTTGGCTCGCTCTTTCTCTTTCTCAGACATATCTCTAAAGAATTTGAAATTCAAATGGAGGACACGAATAACTAACAATTTGCTTGGAACGAGCACGTTCAGAAGAGAAAAAGAATGCCTGAAGCATTGGAATCTTTCAGATAAAAATAGTAACTAAAGTATATTTCAAGGATGAAAAATTATAAATTCGAAAATTATGTTCCTAAAATTGTTTACTGTATTCACATTGATAGTGAAGTCACTCACCGATAAAGCGCCGAGAGCTTTACAGCAGTATCAATTGGTGCGGGACTTTGTAAGATGAATTCTTGTAGTGGTTCGTTGTCATGGCCTTTACCACACACCTGCAACGAGAATGCGAATTTTTTTCAATGGTACATCCATATTACTATGCGATATTATCACAGTTTCGAAAAAATACAGTTGCATGATTCAGAATTCAAAGTTAAAAATCGAATCTTCCAAGCTAATAGGGCATTATCATGAAGTTTGAGGCGCAACTCTACAGTCAGTGGTGGAGGTGTCACGGTGACACACAAGTCCGAACACGTTTGCGGTCGCACCATAGGCCAACCAAGCCAACTATCCTCCGGGATCGCTATATTGCTACCAGAGTCATCTGGATAATATAAACAGCAGTGACTTGGTAAAGAAATTACATTGAACACGAATCCCTCAACAAAGATTATTCAATGCCAAAAAAAGCTTATCTTCTCTTATCTATCACAAGGCTTAGTGCGGCTAAGCTCTATGGCTACAACTAGAATAAAGGTCAATTGCAATCTAAAATTCAGCAAATGCACAATATCTGATTACCATGTTAAAAACATCCTTGACAGTAAATGAGCGACGGAAAAGTGAAGGAATGAACATTCGATGAACTGCTGAACATCAACACTTTCCTGATCAAAATGAGGCTAGAAAACCTATCAAACAACACAAAAAATTACGAATATGTCTAAAGTTTCGGGTTATCCCGCAGTTATCAGCTTAACTGGATGTAATGCCGATATCGGATCGCCAGATCGTACTCGTTAGCGGGCGAGTGCTGGTAATGGTACCCACTTAATATAAGTGAAGCATTGAGTGGTCGCAGAGCAAGGGCCTCGGTAGTGTGATGGAAAGCACGGCAGACCGGATATCTGTAAGTGCGGGTGTGAGTCCCGCCTGAGGTCCCGAGTTTTGCGGCCATCTCAGCACAACTATGGACATTATAATACCATTGCAAAAATGCAATTAAAAAAAAAATTATGAATATATCAAACAACTGTTGATATCATGTTTTCTGGTGTTTTCAAACGACATGTTTAGTAATTTTCCATACGGTTCCCGTTGAATCAACTCATACCATTGAGTTAGTGGCAAGCAGACGTAGATCAAGAAATCAATTTGACTATGAGATGTGCCTATCAGCATCTTCAAGCATCATCTTACAAACCCTCATTTGTGTGTCAGTCGTATAATAAAGACAGTAATAACAATCATCAAATCTAAGCTAAGCTTAAGATGTAGACGTTGGATTAATGACAATTAGATACTCAGTGTTACTGCGGCTATGCAAATTAATAATGGACGATGTTGAGTGAATAAAGATTATTTCACCACTTTCTCCTAGAAAGTGGTGTCTTTGGACGAATCAGAAAAAGTAGAAGACGTGGTTACACTAGAGGTTGAAAACTCGAACCATTCGCATAGAGGTGTATAATGCTCCTCACCACTCCACTATGTGTCATCAAAATGAATTCAACAAAACAGAAAGAAAAGCACGTTACACTCACCATTAAGTCAAAAATGAATCGCCGATCCTCCATCAATTGATGTGTATCGTGTTTTTGTTTTAGAAGAAATCGTAGGCACTCAATATGGTTGTGCGCTGCTGCAAAGCATAGCGGAACCTTGAAATAGAACTATTATCACAAAGACGTCATCACTCTATGTGAGGAACAAAATAAAATCAGCTTCATTCTTCGTGAGGAAGATGAAAAATTTCCTAAGTGCCTTAAAGTGGAAACAGTTGGAAAAGATTGAAAACAACAAAACAAAGTTGCCTATGAATCGTGAAAGAGTCACATATTCATCGATACATTTAAACGCATATCACCTTTCCTTCTTTCGTTTCGGCAAGTTCATCGGCTGAGCTCTTGACGAACAGTTTGACGACATTCAGATGACCTGCTTTTGTTGCGAAATGCATTCCGGTCCAACCGTTCTCAAATATAGACCCTCTTAGTCATTCACTCATTTTTCAATAAAATTTTAATTACGGTACAATTGATATATCTGCTATACTAATCCAATCACATAACTCGGTTACTTCCAAAAACTACTTCAACCCGCATCTAGTGTCCTACTATTTGTGCTACTGAACTACTGACCATCTATCCTGGTGTTCTAATAATTGTACTACTGAGCTCTCCTCGCTTTCCATCACTATTTTGTGATAATTTCACTTGTTTCAGTGATTTTTTACATTACTGTTAGATGTTGCTAAATGTGGGTTTGAGTCTCAGCTGAGGAATCAAATTTTTCAATCAACTCAACATCGTGAAGACATCGCCCTTAACTAGAATTTCTGTTTTCGAGAATCGATTTTCGACAACTATACATAACGTAATTGTTCTGTACTACCTGATCCATAACGTTGATGTTAGAACCTTGAGCGATAAGAAGCGATACCATTTCATAATGTCCATTCATCGAAGCCAAATGGAGTGGTGTACGTCCTCGCCAATCCTCAAAATATTTAGCTTCTCATAATAATATCTCATAAATGTAAAATTGTTTTATGCATAGATTCAAATATTCTTTATCATATGGATCAAATAAAACCAAGTAAATTTTGAAAGATGGTATCGTAGTCGTATTATACTCTTGAGAGGTTTAACACCTAGAAGCCTTCTACAGGAGGGTAACCATTTTATAAGTGATAAATCTGGACACTAAATAAAATGAAGACGGTGTCAAATTGACGAATTAAGATTCAGCGGCCTTATAAATAGCTCTGTTTACAAATTTCAGCTTATCATAATTCATGTTTCTTTACGACCCATGGGCCTTGCCAAAGGCAATTACATTAGAAATATTGATGAGATTTATTGTTTAGATCATCTATATTCCTATTTGATCAAGCATATAGCACTAAATCAATCCGTCTAGAAATGTAAGCTGTAAAACTATTAATTTTTTTAGACATCATTCTGTAGATGTTCATCTACGGATTGTAGTCATGGTTATGTCATTGCCTTAATCTTCAGAAGGCACTTAACTGAACGACCATTAACACTTTTGATTCAAAAGATTGAATCCGTGTTAGCTATGTAACATCGAATGTACTGTGAAAGCACCTATTTGGACTATTTGACCTATTCCGACTATTCTTTTCTTTTATATTAGGAAGTATTTAGAGTTATCGGCACATAAAAAGACGAGGGAGGGAACATAATTGAAGAAGCTCTTCCGCAAATCAACTCAGTAAACGTGTGACGTAGCCGATGTTTTAGTTACCTTCGCATGTTGTTGTTGTGTTGATCGGGACAGTAGCATTCCAACAACAGCAATATGTCCTTGTTGTGCAGCCAGATGTAGAGGAATAACATTCTGTAAATGTTTTATTGAAATGAAAAAAGAGTTATTTTCAATATTGTTATAGATCACATATAGTTTCGTTGGAGAATTTAAGGCTTAGAAAAATAATAAATATTAAGATACAATATTTTCTAGCTTTCATATTTAGGCACAATTTGAGGTTAATAAAGCTATGTGTCTTTGGCAAATTTCAGTTTTAATTAGTTAACCATTGAGGATTCATAATCACCCTCACTTCTTAATCAAAATGAGTGTAACATCGACTGTTTAAATGAACCTCTTATTAAGAATAATACGAAAACCTCATTAATAATGAGGCAATAAAACGTAATAAAGGTTCAAAACACACCATAGTAGTACTGGTTGCGTCAACTTGTACACCTTGATTGAGCAACATCCTCACCAAAGAGTCGTGACCAGATTGGGCAGCAAGATGGAGAGGGGTAAAGCCATACTGGAAACAATGCTGATTATTCTCCTCTATTTATTAATAGAAGAAATAAATTTAGCACCTCATGAGGAAAACGAAATGAATTGTAGTAACTTATGTGCTGGTAAGCCACGTTAATATCATGTCTAGCATAACATAGAATAACTACTTAGCGTTAAAGAGGAATGTCATAAAAGTAAGAGTGTTAACATTTACTCGAGAGAATCATTTAAGTACTTCCTAACCTCTGTGGCAAACTCCTTGACTACGTGATGATTGTATAACGGCGGTTCGGATCGAATCGATGCCGGTACGCTTTTCAGCATTTCGTTGACGAAATCCGAGTTACCGTAATACGCTGCGATATGCAAAGCATTCAGACCGGTCTAAGACGTAATCCTTCACTTGTATCAACAGAAATTTTCAATAAGAAGAAAATGTCAAGTTTTTTTTTGCACATCAATATTCTGAGGTATTACTACTCTTAAATGAGTTTTTGTTACTAGTAATTGCATACTCGGCCACAAAATATGCACCTTTTTCGAGCACCTCCTCCAGAGGGATTTATCAAAAGCTTCAAGAATTGAAACAAAGCCATTCTTTGCTCCGAGATGTAATGCTGTCATACCATGCTAAAATTACTACATTAAGCAAATAGTATACGGTATAATTTTAATAGTTTGTTTGTTCTCTCTGTAAATAACAAACAGCATTTTCATCCTCGGCGTTCGCACCGTTTTCAAGCAGTATTTTCACAATGTTCGCATGCCCTCCGGCAGCCGCCATATGAAGAGTTGTCGCCTTCAACATTATGATTTTGTTACATTATTTTCATACTGTTGTATAATTTCCTTTTTTCTTAATAGATAATGAATATTCCGAATACGTCCTGGAAGAACAAAGATCAAATTATCCTCGTTATCTTTCTATAATGAATTCCTGCATAGGAATCGTTACATTTTTTCACTTCATAGTATTCAGATAGTTCTAATAGTCCTAGTAGGATCTGCACGTAGAATAGATTGCCAATCATACAATTTTTCTTGTTCTACATGCTAGAGGCAATCGCATATCATTCAACTCATTAGATAAATTCGAAAAATTCACGGAAACCATTTACCTCAAGAGTCTTAGTCTTTGCCTGAATAACCATAGCTTTGTCAATCATCATAAGCTCTTTGACTACAGCTAATGAACCCTAAATTGTTTTATGGGTTGAGGCAAATCAATGGGGAGGAAAATTTTTTCCTGAAAATACCTTCATAGCTGCTATATGAGCACATGTGAATCCGTTGTGGTCAATAGCAGTCAGTACTCCACGATTGTTCTGTTTCATTTTCAAAAACAATTTCACCACATCAGGATAGTCATTCTGAAATCTTCGACATCACGATGCTTAGAAGTTTAACTATATTGAGGGATAATATTGTATAATTTGAGTATCCCATTACTTACAAGAATGTAGCACTCTTATTCACTCCGTTAAACTTTCCGATAAAACGATCAACGCTTTTGTGGTAAAGCGAAAATCCTTTTTTCATTATTACTATCATTATTTTTATATAGAAAAATTACTACATTATAAAAAAGCTTCACAAAACAAAGCTCTATTAACAAATTGCCAGCACCTCAGCTTTATCTCTTAACATTGATCTTCACTAATCAATAAACGTCTCCAGTCATATGATATTATTCAGTATAGCTGATCCAAAGGAATTTCATAAAATTAGCGTGTTCACAAAATTCGGTTTGATGCGAACAAAATCCACCCACGAAATTCTGAGGTTTTCTAGAAAATTAGAATAAAATGAATTTCATATGACCTCAGCAGCGAGATGTAGAGGTGTTTGACCTTTATCGTCACGAGCATTCGGATTTGCTCCAAGTGCTAACAGCGTCTGACTGACGACAAGCTGTCCATACTTGGCGGCAAAGTGTAACGCCGTCTACAAAGCTATGTAATCGTACAATTGTAAGTAAATAACAATCTAGAAAAAAATCATCACAACAAAACCTGATTTTCCAGTGTGATAGCTTCTAAACTGGCTCCATGATCTTGAACCAGTACGTTCACAACACGCACATGACCATTCTGGGCGGCAAGATGCAGAGGAGCTTCACCAGTTTTCGACTTGCTAAACAATTTTGATTTCATGGAGCTTTACCGTTTTGGGTGACATGTTAGAAGTAATCGATGGATGCTGTATACCTGTTGACAAAAGCTTTGTTTTGGAGTAGAAGATGTACAATTTGCAGATGTCCGTTCAGTGCCGCCAAATGAAGAGCTGTCCTTCCGTTATCGTCGAACACATCGATTCGAGCATGATGTTGTAGCAGAATTTGCGCTACACCAGTATGTCCACGTGAACACGCCTCCAGCAATGGAGACCATCCGCTCTGAAATGACATCATGTTGTTGTTGTCTTCAGACAAGCACTTGTTCACAGCAAATCAATTCTTGAAATCATTTTGGAACGCGATCATTTGTGAATTATTTCTGCTTTGCAGAATCGATGAATTTAACTCGTTAAAATTTTCTTAAGCATTCGTAAAACTGAGGCGTCAAAATACCTAATTGTTTTGAATCGTATAAAATCTGAATAACAAATCAAATTGTAATAATTTCCATATTTTACCAAAAGCCTACGTTGACGACCAGCTCGTAGTACTTTTAGAATCACACGATTCGTATCATTTATGTATTTAACATTTAAATAGCATTAAGTTTTGAACAGGACTCGTCAACATTAGACAAAGAAGTACAGTCGTACTTTGCTCTGCTTGTTTTGCACAATTTGTACTGTACCGGCTCCAATCTTGTTTACCATAGCCAGAAGTACAGCCTGATTACCGGATCGAGCCGCCATATGCATCGCCGTTTCGTTCGTGTTCAACGATTGCATATCTACCTATAAGCAGTTTTTGTTTAAAAAATTCCTCATAGAAAAATGTCATCAATAGAATGCATTATCGATTGCTCTAAAGCTTATGATTTATTCAAAATTCTACAGCATACACTTTTAAGCTTACCTGACCACCGTAGTCGATGAGTAAATTCATTAATTTGGCATCTTCACCCTGAAAATGTAACTGCTGTTGATTGATCTCAGCAGCGTAATGAACCGCGGTTAGACCTTCCTGAAATATTTTTTCGTTGTTTCTTTAATAACCGACTGAATGGAATTCTTTAAGTTAAACTGAAGGGTAGAAAAACCTTAGCAAGAAGCTGTTCTACCTCCGATTTTTGTATCCACCTTGCACAAATATCATTTGTTCCTACGTCACATGTTCGTTCTATTATAGTATTAGAACTAACAGATTTTTCAAAATATTTCAAAATGAATATTTTAAAATCTAATGCTTCAATTTATAGGTTATTTTTGAAATAACACATTTATGAAATTTGGAAGGATAGATTCGGGATGGGTTATATATGGCCCAAAGAAGTACATTTATCTGAGTTGGTCACAAAACTCGGAATCACAGGCGGGAGTTAAACCCAAACTTACAGATATTCGGTCTGTCATGCTGATCCATTACACTACCGATTCGGGATGGGTGCTGCAGTGGTAAATGGGGTCTGTTTAAGGTCACCCAGGTGTTTTATCACTCAAAGGTCGTTCAATTGTTGTTAAAAGTTGTTTGTTTTGAATAGTTCTCCTTTAAAGAGTAAACAACTGGTTAAACACCTTGAAAGCCAGAGATGTTGTTTTCTTTGAGGAAAACCTTTATTTGTAAGGTGTTTTACTATCGCACTTACGACAGTTCTTTTGTTGACGAAACTACGAATTTCTTCCGCGCTATGCGTCTTCGCCATGTGAGTGACAATCATCTGAGCAGCTTCGAAGTTGCAAGACTTGGCGGCGACATGCAAAGGTGTCTCACCCGTATTCGACAACAGTTGCAAATTTGCGTTTTCGTTAAGCAACAACCTGAAGCATAATATTTTGACTAAGTTTTGCGAACGTACTGAAACAGTACGGTTCCGCCAGTAAAACAATGTGGTACAACTACACTTATTGAGTATTGTAATTTTGGGAAAATTCATAGTATCACATATGTAAATTTCATCATTTCACAACTGTATGAGAGCACCAAAATAAACTACAGTTACAAATTGGCTGTTTTGGAACTTACCTCATGATCTCCTTATTTCCATTTCGAGCTGCTAAATGTAGACAAGTTTCACCATCTTCTTGAGCCACATCCGGTTGTCCACCGGATTTGAGCAGCATCATTGCACATTCACGAGATTCCGGTCCACTTAATGAAGCGGCTGAAACGATTCTCACTAACAGTAGCTTCGATTGCTCTTCAATAGACATTCTGTTGTTGTATTTTTTGCTGCTCTCAGAGTGACTCCAATTGACTCTCAATCAATAAGTATTATCTCAGAATGACCTAATACTACGCTTGAAATTAGTAGCCAATTAAAAGAATAATCTACTATCTGAGCATTTTCTATGACACATTATAGTGGTATCGTTGTAATATCACATGTATCTGAGCCGCAAAACTAATAGGTTTTGGTAGTACTCGAACTTCTATGTTCTTGATCTGAAACGTATTGCACGAAACCATGCTTCATTTTCATTTAAACACTAAACTCGAAACATTGAGCGGGACTCAAACCAGAATGTCGCCAATCTCCGGTCTTTTGTGCTATTCTGTAAGTTCAGCGACTAACTCAGCTAAATCGGATTTTTATATCTTACTACACTTGACAGGTAGTAATGGCGTAGTGGTGGAGATGTCACAGTAACACACAGCCCCGAATCAGTTCGCGGCCGCTTCCGAGGTCAACCAAGCCCGCCATTCTTCCGAGATTGGTTAATTGCACCAGACAAATTTGGGTAACATAACTAGCACGGGCTTGATGAAAGAGTGGTCAACTCAAGTCACTGGATAGGCCAGGTTCACATTCAATCAGCTTTACGATATCACGTTGAACACAAATGAATAGGCACATCACGCCACAGAAGATTGATCAATGCCAAAATTTATCTTACCTCATCTTATAACACATTTGAAGTTTATATTCTATTATAATATAGAGAATGTAAAATTTATTCACGTACCTATATGAAGTGCTGTTTGTCCTAGTGCTCCTCCTCTTACATGGATATCAGCTCCGTAACCGAGTAGCGTTTCCACTACTGAAGCTTTTCCCGACTGTACAGCTACATGTAATGCAGTGTAATTGTCCTTAAAACAATTGCTTCAAAAGGATGCGTAAAAAAATAACTGTGGTGATGATCATAGAAGATTTCTGATCGATATCTTTTCTATTCAGTGTCATTAAGCAATCTATTAATAAACGAAATCCTCTTGGTAAAATAAAGTTACAGAGAGGCATATGCCTCTGATCCATGAAGGATTATGGCCGTTTGTAGTGAAGACTACGAAAACGCTTGAAAAGGTCTGAGTTAGGAATCCAAGGGAGTAAAGTTGCATCAGCAAAATTTTGTCCTTCCAGTGTTACAGTATACGTGCAAGACCGCCAGTAAGACACGAGTTTAAGACATTTATGAGGTTGGTGTTTTTTGATACCAATTCTCACAGTTGAAGGTTACGATTCGTCAGCATTTGAGTCTCTGTCGATTTTCCATGTAGTGGGTTCACGATATATGTACTCCTCACTCATTGTCTTTTTCGTACTCCTCACTCATTGTCTCGTACTCCACCTCGTTTCATCTCTATATCCGAATAGTCAGGTCGACTTATTACTGTGCCCTTTCAAGATTCCAACTGATTGTTTTGGCCCTTCTTCATATCTGATTTTTAATATATTACTTCTGTTAACCATTGTGTACTAACTTTGATTTATTGTTTTCGAGAAAACTTAGTCATCTAATTTTAAGGTCTGAAATTGATGCTCAACTACGTATGATCTAGCGTAGCTGCTTTTTCTTCTGAAGAAAAGCCACACATTCAGTTCTATAATCACTCCCTCCATCATCGAGATAAAGGGAAACCGATTTAATTACCTAAGTTGGAGGATAACACGCCATTGAACTTCAATTTTCCCTGTATTCTACCATAGACTCTCTAAGTCAACATATTCCAAGCTTTCTTCAAGTGATTTCTATGAGGTTTCAAGGCATTGTAAATAGAACCTCATGAAGCAGAGTGATTGTTAATCGCCGACAGTTCACATTTTCGAATCCACGACACCTTTGACGTCAACGTTATTTTATAAACCGTATTGTAATTCATATTAATACGATACTCAAATACAGTAGATAGTTGAAAAGGGCTTGAGGGATTTTTAAGTAGTGAAAAAAATTATGCTTATAAACTTCAGCTATAACTCATATCGTAGTTTATAAACTTTGAATATCGTCGACGATCAACTGACTCTTGTACGGATGTCAACATTCGTTCCTCTGGCGATGAGCATTTTCACTACTTCGTTGAAACCTGCAGCAGCTGCTGAATGCAAACCCAGTGCTCCTTTCTTGTTCGGCATAAACAATGGAACACCTGAAAATATTTAGAAAATTTCACTGTAAACATACTTCTCCATATATGCAAAAAAGCGTAAATTCATAAATACTGTTCATTAATTACCACATCCTTGAGGGTCTTCTAAAAAATCATTAAGCTCAGGCTAATGTTTATCGTTATATTTCTATCCTAAAAACGTGAGGTTAAAATTAGAGCGAGAAGATAAAACAAGATTAGCCTTGGCGTTGATCAATCCCTTGTGGCATTCGTGTTCAACGTAAAATCGTAGAGGAGGTCGAATGCGAGCCTCGCGAATACAGCGAATTAAGTTGATCAATCTTTATCAATTTAGTGCAAGTTATCCTACATTAAATTCTTTGATTTTATAAATTTAAATTATTGATATTATTGTTAATTATTATTATATATTATTATATTAATAATATTAATATATATTATAATTATATTAATATTATTAATTATTAAATTCTTTATTACTTAAAATTCTTTGACCATTTTATTGACCCAAGATTGATGGGGGGCTTAGTAGGCTTAGGGACGGCCACCAACTAATCAGCACTACCTGCCACTGTGGCGCCTTCACTACTGCGCCTCTAGTGGGACGATATTGGAGTTAAAGATAACAGTAACTTCGTCACCATCGTTTCATTGAGGATATGGTACTCATCATCCGGAAAATCGAGCAGACAAAACAAATGTTAGCCGGCTTTGATACTATTTGTAGAGAAACTGACTTCAACTTAAGCTTCAAAATTAACGATGCTCATTGAGAACATGGTCGTTGTTGATGCTCTATTTACGCTTAATGAAAACAATATCACATAATGCTCAAGCTTGGTGTATATTTTCCTTGAAGTCAATATGATGAACGATAGAGTACGGAGCTTAAAGAACGAAACGAAAGAAGATAAATACGAGAGCATCGAGGATCTCACGAAGAAGACAAAGAAGTGTACAAAGTTTTTATGATCTGAGTTGTCAAAGATATCAAAAAGATTCGACCTATTGATGCAGGGTATTCCTAGACGAGAAGCTGACGACTGAAAGCAGCATTCGAAGGCTTAAGACACTCATAGCTAAGCATAAATTAAATAACCACATCAGCACTACAAGTCACTGATCACAATAGCAGACAGATTAAGCAAGCTGATAAATGAAGAATTAAAATGTATCCTGATCCTACAGTAATATTTATTTGCAAGATTTAGAAAAACATATTTAAAAAGCCAAACATATAATGATGAAAGGACGACGATGGACACAAGAAAACTATAAGATAGTACACCAAGACGAGGTAAACCTCCCTCATTTGCGAACAGCAGGCGCGTTCGATGCTAACGTTATGAAGCTGTATTTCCAGCTAACAACGATTTCAGGATCACGAAATGGACTGCACCAGTATCATCGTGTACGTAGAAGACCACCATCATGAACGACAGATATGCGAAGAAAAAACGAATGGAAGATTACTGGGTCCTGCATTACGCGTTAAATCAGGCCATCCAACTATTCAAGGAATCAATGGTCTCACATTTTTGCATTGAAGAAGCACATTACTTTAGTTTCTCTATAAAACCATGAAGTCAGAAAATTCATATGTTATGTCTAAGCGAATTTCACTCTCACATCGATCTATTTTTGCTCGGATGTTTATCAGTACTGCCATTGGTGCATTGAAACTACGACAAAGGAGTTGTTATTGTGGTACGAATAAATTATTGAGACTTGGAAAAAATTGAGAACGAGAGGATGCAAACGTCATCGTAGACGATAACTTGTAAGATGGGCCAACATGTTGGTGTCAAACGTGTACTGGCGTTTTTCGCATCGCCAACTGATTTCAGAACACCAGAACAAGTCTTACCGATGTCATCGTGTCCTCTGACGACCACCGCCACAACGGACAAAGATCAATTGACAAAAAAACGAGTGGAAAAACTATTGGGTTACGCATAATGTTTTATTACAGACCATCCTAATAGAAAAATGATTAATTTTAGTTCTAGTTTAATAAATAATATAGCAAAGCTTCAAATAGAAAGCGTTGGAATACGATGAATTTTATTAACTGACATAATCCAAAAAAAAAGCCTTAGTAAAAATAGAGCTAAAAAAATCAAAAAGCAGTAAGAAATTGGTGTTTTGCGCTACGCCGTCGTTTTCTATTCTCTTCGCTTATGTATTGAATTTGACAACTATCAAGTAGATCATAACGATAACCTCGTTTAAGAAAGGCAAGGGCAGTGCTCGCATGCCCTGAACAGGCAGCGATATGCAGAAGTGTGGATCCGTCTTTTGTCCTCGCTCGTATTGAACCTCCAAACTTATCGATCAACTGCTCGACTACTGATGTGTGACCACGTTCAGCTGCGATGTGTACTGGAGTTTTGTCATCCTTCAAATAATGTTCAATTATCTTAGATTTTTTGACCACATTGAACAACACAGCTATTGATCATCAGCTGATCATAGAAAGTGGCACATTTATGGCAATCAGACAACAGATGAAAAAATCACACATTCAAAATTTCTCACACATGCCATTCTGAGAAAATTATCTCAATGAAATTTTGAAGACTAGCTAATGAAGAAATCAATATACTTTTTTGCATGTTTCAATGTATTTTTTGGTATAAAAAAGCTTTAAAAATGGCTGTATATCAATCGGTCTACTGTAGTGAGTTGAATGACATCACAGGGCGGCACCGTTATTAAAAGATAAGAAACTCATTTGGAAAAGCTTACTACTTTTGGAATAACAGTTGTTCTCATTTTTCACGTATACTTTCGAGAGACGGTTTAGATATTCTCTATCTATATGGCACGTCTTCAACACTTTACATTCAAAGCTTATATATTCAAATTAGCCTGACTCAAAATGAGTCACACAAATTGGAGGGTTTGACTATTGCTGGTCTGGACAACTTGATTACACTTCTTGAATCTATAATTTACTATGAAAGATATGCTTAGAAAAAAAGTCATAAACCTCGACTTTCAACAACAAGAAGAGAAGCTTCAGACATTCAAGCTTAATGAACCACATGAATTAATATTCATACACAATTCACTTTGTTGTCGTAAAAGCTTAAACAAAAACCTCTATATGACTTTTCTCTGTATTCAAACAATTGTTAAACAACTTGTTTTTTCATCTTCGATACTTCACCGCATGTCATTAAACAAAATCTGTATTTCCATTTATGAGGGAGACTTGAAAGGTTGTCGTAGATAAGAGTTCAGTCATTTCCGTGCAAACGGAGTACAAAGAGGATCATTACCGACACATAAAACATCAAAACACCATACAATTTATATTGTTTTTGGTGAGGAATATTGATCCTTCAAGGGGTTCATTATCTTACAGCTTTTGCCTCTAACTGAATCACATTTTCCAAAGTATAAAATAATCATGCAAATAATGACGTCATCTGTAAAAAATATTCTATTGAGTTTCTAATAAGATCTTTTTAAAAATAGATTCTTATATCCAGTAATCACAGTGCTTCAACGTCATTCAAATTTCAATACCCTCAATAACAATACGGTAGACAGTACGGCGGTTAATAAAAAGGCACAGTAATCCACAGTAATAACATTAGCAACGTAAGAGGCGCATAAATACAGTAATCTACAGTAATAACACAAGCAACGTAAGAGGCGCATAAATACAGTAATCTACAGTAATAACACAAGCAACGTAAGAGGCGCATAAATAAGTTGAGTGAATTATACAAGTTACGTTAATATATGAAATTTTTGTATTAAAGACAAGTTTTATGCCTCATCACACGAAATTTGCCTCAAAAACAAAACATGGATGAGGATATAAAAAAAAGCATGCCTCATTTACCATTCAAACTTACTCAAACTTACAATCATTTACAAAAGTTTTTCTCATTGTCGTTTTTTGAAAACGGATTCGTGAACAGAGTTAGTGTTGGAGGCTTAAGAATCACTCTGACACCTCCAACAGTGCGCTTTGCACCCTCTAGTCAACGTTTAATACCGAATTTCCCCTCAGAAAAACTCACGTCTTTT
>KN716157.1:398965-413859 GCA_000816705.1 Dictyocaulus viviparus | reverse complement strand
CTAGCGACCAATCTCGCGACCTCTCTCCAAACGCCTCAGGAGGCTTGACTCCCTAAAATATTCTATTTTTTTTTATTTCGTAGAGGTATGTCATATAGAGGAGACATTCTGAAAGCTCCTCTGTTCTGACGATATGCGTTATCGCTGCACAACACTACAAATACTTTGAACAACTACATTCCATTCATGTTGTTCTCCCTATATTGTATATAAGGAAAGAATGTAGTTGAAGTTGTTTTCTCATTATCACGTCGTTGTCATTCTTCTTGTTCCACCACATGGGATTGTGTGGCAAAGTTTTGACAGTGAAGACATATTCAACACCTCACATTATGATCTATTTGCCACTGGCGGGTTCAATGTATTCAGACCTATTTACACCCGTTTATGCTCGCATATTGAGTCCGTATGAGCTATTCCACTGCTCTTCAGATGCCCCCAACTGTGCTTTCTTTCAAAGCGGACTTAGTGATGATAAGGAATCGGTCATCTTTTACGCTTTGACACAGGCATATGATAATCACTCGGTCATTGTCCTGTATAGTTAATGATTTATGACGACTTTCTATATTATTGTCATTATCATGTAGATATTTTTCTAGTAGATAAGATAAGATAATTGTTGGCGTTGATCAATCCCTTGTGGTGGGATGTGCCCCAGCATTCATGTTCAACGTGATATCGTGGAGGTGGTTGAATACGTGCCTGGTCTATACATGACTTGAGTTGACCACTCTTCACCAAGTCAGTGCCAGTTATCTTACCCAGACTCCTCTGGTACCAATTTACCGACCCCGGAGGGATGGCGGGCTTGGTAGGCCTGGGGGGCGGCCACGAACTGAATCGGCCGGCGTGTCACTGCGGCACCTCCACCACTGAGCCACTGCGCCCCCAAATTATTTCAAATACAATATTAAATAGAATACTACTTGGAATTTTTGTTTTGCAATAACAGTAATTGTATTATTATTTTGCAATGATATTATATTACATGTATCTGAGTTGGTCGCAAAACTCGGAAGCTTAGTGATAATCACAGCAGGCCGGATTCCGGATCTGTAGCTGTGGGTTTGAGTCTTCCCTGAGGTCCCAATTTTTGCGGCAAACTCAGCATAATAACACTTAGTATAACTATTTGCCATGTTCAAAATTTCAAAAATACTTTGAAGGCCGATTGACGTAGGGGTAAGAGGACCACATTAAGACGAGGACCCCATACACACACGGGTTCAAAGCCGTCTCCCATGTCAACCAAGCCTTCCTCCCTAGAAGTCGGTGAATTAGTACCCAAGTAATCTATTATCACTGATTTGGCCAGAAACTGGTCCTCTCGAGTCATTATATAGACCATTCCCCTTCGAGCACCTCCACCATAACATAAAGACGAAAAAGGCGCTTCTTCACAAGGAGATAGATGACGTCAATGTTTATCCTTATCCTTGTCCTATCAAAATTACTTAAGCATACTATGGAACTATAAACAACCTAAATCAACCTATAAATCACAACTCAAACCTAACGTTCTCTTAAATTGGCAAAGAGTCAAAGTTAATGTTAATAAATTTTTCTACGTCAACAAAGCTGAATGGAAGATGCCTTGGTGTTTATCCTATAGCAGTCCGATACAATCGTAATTCTAGGCAAATTCACCTCAAAAATCCTTATTTTTTACAGTATGATTGTCAGCAAATCCACTTCGTAGTACTTCTTCTAGGATTCTCTAGTTGAAATGAAGCTCAAATAGTTTTCCCTTGTCAGCTTATTACTAGAGATCCATCTGTTCAATCTGGAAGCTCTTTCTACTTCTATGTTGCTTATCGCAGTTGAATCGTCGTAAACAATCGCGTTGGCTTCCTTGGTGGTCCTCATGCTGTTCTTCTCAATGATCTTCATGTTAATTTCATACAAAAGGCCATCAAAAGCTTTACAAAAAATAGTGGTTTAGGAAGATAAAAGAAAAAAATGATACTCTTTTTCCTATGGTGTGACAAAAATTGGTGAAAATCGCTAGTTTTGTCCAAAAACGTTCGGATACAAATATCACTATTGTAAAAGCTAAAAAAAAATGACGAACTAGTTTTTCCCGGAACCTCAACATTTTGCAGATACTCATTTTAATAGAAAAATAACTAGTTAAGTCTATTGGATGGAAGCTTGAAGGTAATTTAATAAATTTTTAAAGTTCCTCAACTATCACTCTGCAATGATTTGACGATTTCATCTCCATCTACCAAACACGTAGTGATATGATATCAATGAGGATATTTGGGATGCATACAATTCCGTTCTTATCATTCATTCAATGGGAAATACTTCTTTCCCGATCCTCTTGAATTTTCAATTTCTTGAAATTGAAGTAATTTTACTTCAAAGAGAAGAAGAATACAATAACTTAAGGCTTCAATTTTGCCTCGGAAGTAACAATCTATCTCAGTTTCTGAGAACGCTGTTGTTCTTATGCATAATTTTCTAGAAAGTACTTTCCAGCTGAGCATCTGCAGCGTCCACTGATAACCAGCGCGTCTTCTGTTCTTCCCTAATGCGTATAATTGTAATCGAATATATCTTCCTTGCTTCAGGAATTCGATCCCCATCATAATCTGTTTTTTGAGCCTTCTAGAAGAAGTTTGGTTCATTTGAATACGAGCGCAGTAGCGAATCGAACGTATCAGAAGCATCCGTTCATCCGTCGAACTCACCAGCGTCGTAGTGCAAGTAGTACAAGAAACAGACTTATAGAGAAGAGTTCTAAGGAAATAAATGTGACTATAATATGAAGTAGACCACACAGTCATAACAGATTGATCAACGCCGAGGAGTATCATATCTTATTTCATAAAACAAATTCTTTAATCGAATAATTTATTGATTTTATTCTAATAGTTAAAGTAGTTTTGTGTTTCAACTTTATCTTAACTGAATATATTCTAGGGCCTGAAGATTATAGCTGGGCAATCTATTGGTACAGATTTAATCAGATGTGATAACAGTAATGCATTCTGCTACAACATGACGGCTAGTGCTTCTTCGTTGATCGATGTAGTCAAAGCAGGCTGTTCATTATGGAGATGTATGGTAAGTTACCATTATGTTATCGTTCATCAAACTTAACGTCATTAAGTACCATACGTTTTATGGGCTGCGCAGCGCAGTGCTTTGTAGTGGCACAGTTAAACGCTGAGCCGTAATTGTGTGCTCACTCAACTTTGACTCACTGTACATAGCCTTTAAAGCTTTCCACTACACAACAGAATAAAAAGATGACAGAAATCTTTCGATAATAATCTGATTCTAAGTCATTTTCAAAGACCATTAGGGTTTTTTACCAATGAAATCTGTGCGCATTTATGTTAGAAGAATCTGTACCTTAAAAAATTACAATTAACACAAGCTTTGTGATTTTTAGTTATTAGTGTGATGACTGAATGTATCTTACGATTTCAGTTGGCTCGAGATAAATGCATCTCTACAGTTTTTCAAAAGATTCCAATCAGTTTATGCTGTTGTTCGACGGACAGATGTAATATCGAGCAGAAGCAAGACTTTCGGTATACTTAGATCACTAAAGATTAACAGGCAAGAGGAAAAAATCACAATTGGATTCCTCATAGTTTTCGATCGAAAGAAAAAAAAATTAATTGAAAACATTTCATTCTAACAAACTTCTAACGTGATGCTGTCAATAAGAAGTACATGTAGAATTTCATTTGCAGGCAACAGGTTAACGTGTGGAATATGCAACCTGATCAAAATGAATTTGAACTCATCCAAAACTGGACGAGGGAAGAGGTAGAATAAATCACATCCTTAGTTCTTGTTTAACTAAACAGCTAACAAAACTCTCAACTCTTCACTAATTTACAGTGCACTTAGTGTAAATTTATCCATAAAAAACTGAACTTAAATAATAAAACTGACTTGCATTTGAAAACACTTCTAAAATATTTTACAAAAAGTTGTTTTTTTTAAGATGGTTCATAAATTTCACTCAACCAATTTGGACGATGATCTGAGCGCTACCTCACGAGGATATCAAAACAACGAGACGGAAGAGATACAAATGCCATAAATGCGATTCACATAGATTACTTATCAAATTGAGTTGCTCAATGATTGGCTCAAGGTTATGAATAATCCGAACACTCATGTTTCACCCTCGGCTTGATCGTTGAGTAACTCAATACACTGTAGATAAGATGCATTTCTTTTTCCATTCATATATAGCTAAAAAGAATACATTCTTTGACCTTTTCGACCTTCATTCCTACTTTTGGTGTGCATTTTCTTCATTCTTTCAACAGCAATTCTATTCTGATACTTTTGCCAATAAACTACTAACTGCTTTTTCCACAACAGGTTTTAAGCACCAGGAATTCTTCCTTTCCTTATTCTTAAAAAACACATCTTCTTAGTAATGAAGCGATTGGACCGACCAAATTTATCGACGAAAATTGAGTCATCAAACCTCAGCTTATTGAATGACAAAGATTGTCAAAGTTGATATTGAAAAATAAGTTTCAACCATAAACGTCCTATTCTGAACGTCATTTATTTGAAACAATGGTCACAATGTGTTAAAAAGTATATCACACGTCATCAAAATCGCATCTTCCGATAATGTTCTTCTCCTGTATCTTAAAGAACGCTTAGTGGACTGCCTTCTTTGCATCTGAGCAAGTCCGATGCCGTTGTACTTGATTTTCTTAGCATGCTTCACGTAGGCACGGAAATGCTTACTCTAATGCTAACGCTTGCGCGTTGTATGTACAGATCGTCATCGTACTCCTTCCCCACTGGTCAGCCTAGTTTAGTTTCGGAGAAAGACATACTCCTGTAGCAACAAGATGTGAGATTTCGACTCGAATCAGAAATAATTATAAAAATGTCATCACCTCAGGAATTTAACATGAATAATCCACAGACACACAAATACTTGCAACCGTGCTTTTGGTCATCAACAAGCGTTTTATAGGAGTAGTGATTAAAACATTCTAAAATCCAAAGAAAATAAAAAGAAAACATGTTCAAAATGCTTTAATTCTAATACATATAAACATAGATGAACTTCTGAACAGAAAATGTGTAACAAAAATGTAACAATAACAAGTGCAAACAATTGTACTATATGGTTCAACTACTCTTATAACAACGTGGAAAAAATACAAAATTAGTTTCATCAGAACAAAAAACGCTCCCATTACTCCTCTTCAATATCCAGTGTTTTCCTCTTCTTTTCTTTTTTCTTCTTTTTTTCTAGACTTTGACAAAACTTCCTCTGTTTCAACTTCCTCTGCTGCAACCTCCTCTACTCCAACTTCTTCTGTTCCAGCTTCGACATTTTCAACTTCTTCTACCTATATGAAAAGAAAACGAAGTAATCAACGAGAAGCATAAATCTGCAAATTAACACCTTTGGTTTTTTGGTCGGTGGTTCCACATCGTCGTCAAATCTTCGCTTAACTGGCTTTTTAGGTGCATCATTTGCAGTGTCATATTCAAACGTTTCGCTAAATGTATTATTTAAACACATAAACACAACTTGAAACCCTAATGTACCTTTTGAAATAGTATTTTTCGTGTCTGTGGGAGCCACCGCTGATCTTCTTAGGACCTCGTTCTTGTTCTCCTCGTAAAACAGCTTCTAGACCGGCCCTGCACTCCATTCCTACTTCAGGACCTCTCGACTCATCAGCTAATGCATCGATACGAGTAGCCAAAGCACATTTTGCAGCAAGTTTTCGAGCCATCTTAATCAACCTTTATATGACGCGATAGTAATCATAGAAATATGCTGAATAGAACTGTGAACTCTAAAGGAATATATTACCTTTCCCTTGAGCTTCGGTGGAGCTTGGGTGATGAGCTGAGCATGATATATCAAGCCATATTTAGGTGTATCCTTCTTAGTTTTCAATGCCCGAAAAAGTGCCTTAAACCAAGCTCACTAAACATCACAAATTAAGGGAATTAAAACAACAAATGAGAAAATGTTACCTTTTCAGCCCCAATTATCTGAACTGTGGATGCAGGAGCTTTTGCTAAAGAAACAAGAGAACCAGCATGTGAAATAAGGCGTGCACCTACAAGTTCACCTAAGAGACAAGTGAGATTTGGAGCTAGGGCGGTCATTCGGTTCTTCAAATAGTCAAACAATTGACTTCTAAAATAGAAACATTGTTTTTAACTAGACAAGAAATTGAATTTTGAAGAAAAAGAACGAATGTGGACCATAATCACCGGTACTGAGAAAGCTCAAGGATTTGATCACACAGGCCACTTATATGGATCAAATCTATGTCAGATATATCGGTTCCCATAGAAATTTCAGCCTCCTCTTTAACTTTAGTTTCTAGATCTTCTGGAAGAATACTAGATAGATCAACATTTACCGCATTTTGTCGCATTCCAACAGCCTTAATAACCTGCAAAGCCTAGCATCGCAATCACCCGAAACATGTAGAAATTATATGAAAAAGAATTGACCTTTGCATAAGCCTGATGATCCTGTAATATTTTACCCAGTTCTGGAAAATGCCATCCATACCACTCTCTACACCTCATTACGTAATTATTTAGTTCTTTGTCCAAATCATCTAATAGGGAAACGGCCTGGAGAAAAAAGCATGACACTGGATGTAGCACAGCACTTAAAACAAAACTAACTTGCACAATCATAGTATCTATCTTTTCTGGATTGAATTTGACTTTGTATCTACCGAGAGAATGTGCCACAGCCAAATTCATAGCATTAAGTTCCGCCTTGTGTTCACCCAGTAATGAGTCAATGTGAGCACGAATACCACGCATCAGTTCGGCCACAGCGTTCGAGTACACACACGGAACCTCAAGTTTTTCCTTAAAAATATAGATACAGAAACACAACACGTGACATTTATCATCATTCTCAACAGGAAAACATGAGAAGAAAGGTTGTGAAGAAATGATGATTGTGTAATTGTGAAAAAATAAGTAAGAGTTGTATATTAACAACTCAGACTTGAAGCATTCGATTACGAAGGCTGAAAATATAGAGGTAGTAATGCACAAATCGGTGAAATCTAGGTTATCAAACGAAACAATTAACAGTAACAATCTTGATAAATTAAAATATCCTTTCAATGATTTTATTATACAATAAAACTAGCTATGGAAATCACTGCATCTTTCCCTCTTAAGAAGAATATGAAATCTCTATTACGACTATACGTTTTCTTATCAAACTTTGAAACAGCTTTATACCTTATGCATAGTACCAAACCCTATACAGTAGCTCATTTCTCAAAGGTGCTTCATCCTTTTGTGGAAAAACAGGAATTGCGAAAAGATATACCCACAATATTTCTATATGACACCGAAAACTCCAACTCTACCAGGAAATCGTCCCATGCTATTTAAAATGAATTATAATTCTCATAAAGCTCCTCTTGGTCATAATTTCTACAATTTTTGTTGTCACAAAAAAAATTGCAAATACGGTTTGAAAATGAAACACACACTTTTTCTCATTATCAGACAGCCAGTTCGTTTCATGGAATTCTTTGTGGTTCAAAATGTATATCTGCCCAAGATAGACATGTTTCTACTTACATCTTTATATGACTGAAGTTCTGATAAAAAAAACTCTTCATTGTACTATTAATCACAGTTGGTATCCCACTTTGGAAAGCCATATTGGTGAAAAAAACCGTTAATCAGATTATGAAAAACTAACCTTTATCAAATTTCCTAACTTTGCATCACCTACAGCAAGTTGCTCATTTTCATCAATTTTACTTTTCAAGAGCTTCTTTAACGTCTTGTTGAGTTTACCATCTTGGAGAGCACATGCACCCTCCACTGCATCAGCCGTACTTTTAAACTTTTTGAATGCAACAAGTTGAAGACTAAAATAGAAATAGTACCAATAGTAGCAACAATTTCTATTTAGAAACAACTGCTTTTACCATTCCTGAGCCTTTTGTGCTGTAGAAAACTCTTCGTATATATTATCAACATTTTTCAGTTTCTTTTCATTTAGAAGCTTAAACATCGCATAGCCTGCAGCCGTCTCAAACAATACCAACATGACTATCCTGCAAATATAATGTATAAGCATCAACTTTTTCTATTATCTTATTCAAAACTGATCTCTCAAGAAAATATCCCTCATATAACTAGAAAACAATTAGTAAATTATAGGACTAAATCCGAATGTCACTTAAGCTGTCGTTGTGAGTTATGGTGAAAAAAAAGATGCATGAAATTTCGAGACAGGTAATGGAGCGCAAAAATGTCATTGGGCTACAAAATTGTCACATAAGTATTGAGTTCGAATTCCTACGTCTATTTTCTAGTGTTATTGATTTTGACTGAAATTCAAAAAAAAATGTTTCTGGTAAATCAATATATTCTGCGTATCGCTATTGAAGCAATTGCGATAGCGTCCACAGTGGTGATGAATCAATTCATGTTTTAAAGTTCTTTGAAATCACGTTCTTTTCCTCACGCTATGAAATTGTTTTCTCCAGAACCTAGCAGTTCATGTACAATGGAAAAACAAGAGTCCTTATTGATTCCGTAAACCTCTACTAAAAAGTGAAATTCGGATTTCCGTTTTTGTGTGCCAATTATTGCACTAGCAGGGTCAATGCACTGGTCGTAGGATTATCCAAAAGGATTAAGTGAGACAGTGATTATGCAATGAGACAGCATCAAATAAAATATTAAAGTTGGAACGGAGTTGTGCAGAAGGTTATAAGTGAAAATTTTGAAGGACGCATATACCTTAACTGCTTGTATAAGGAGGTATGAAGAAGATTAGGAGATGATCAAATGATGTCCTTCTCAGTACCTCAGTCCGACCCTTTTTTGATGTCGATGCCAGGATCCCATCAAAATTTCAATGTTGTTATGACGTTTCATGAAATTGGACATTTGTTTCTTTCGATTTGAAGTGTTGCACTTTTGAGAGGCTGGTCTAATAAAGAACCAGTGATCAAAGACGTTCAGAAAAGTGATATGTTATGGTACCATTCAAAGTATCTATTTTATGCTTGTGCGTTGAAATTAGGATAACAACTCTTTGAGCCGTATCATAATAAGATAACATATGTTTTATAGTTCCCTTATGGCGAGATGCACCTACGCATTCATGTCCAACGTGATATCGTGAAGGTGGTTGAATGCGACCCTCGTCTATCGAGTCAGTGACTTGAGTTCACCACTCTTCACCATCTCGATGATAGTTGTCTTACCCAGATTTCTCTGGTACTATTTCCCGCGTATCTTATCGAATTTATGATAGATTATAATAGTTTTGCTTATAACCTATCATAGCTGATAGAAAATAAATAAAAATGGCTATGAGAGATCAAATCTACGTTCTAGCATTTACCAAAGAATGTTATAAAACTTCCAATAACAAATTTATGACAAATAAACGACGAATACGGTAGCGACCTCATATTCAGAGCGCTTGCACGATTTCAAATAGTTGTAATCATATATTATTCTATAAACATCGAAACGACGATCATCAATCGCATTCTATTATGATGACGTGCTCATTCAATACAAAGTCGACGACTAAGAAAATGCTACTAAACTACTTGTTTAGATTGTTTAGTGGATGATTGATTGTATCGAGATCAAAATTTAAATACTTTTCTTAATATTACATTGAAGAACTCCTCATGTTTTTTGTTGTTTTCCTTTCAGAGTTCAGAGATTTCATAGCCACCGACGCTACTGTGGACCTAATCCAGCATACCGTAACATGATATGTGAGCCAATAATGCTTCATGTTCAGAATGTCATATTAAAGAATAAACCATGACAAAATCAATGATTTGATATAATTCTGAGAAATATGAAACAAATATTTAAATGGTACAGCTATGAAAAGTGAGACAGTACTTTCTAGCGAAATCGTTCACAGCAGATTGAGCAATACAAAATTTCAAATCGAATGTCATGGAATAAACTACAGAAATTACAAAACAAATCTAACAGATTGGTAAAATATGCGAATAGACATGAAACTAGACGCTATTTAATAACCAGGAGGTGTTCGTGGCGGAGGACAGTGTTCACAACTTCCCCTCTCTCCCGGATTGCCATCAGCACCAGGAGGTCCTGCGCTTCCAGACTTACCGTAAGGACCTAGAAAAAGTACACTATTTGAGGTGAAAAATTACTTCAACCTGAGTACTAACCAGGATTTCCACGATCTCCCTGGATTCCAGGCAATCCGGGTTGTCCAGGTTTTCCTTTCCCACCGGGAGGACCAGGAGGTCCAGGCGGACCCATCTCTCCAGGCCTACCTGGGGGACCAGGAGGAGCTTCTCCTGGAATATTCTTGCCGTTCTCGCCCTGAAACGAATGTTCAATCAGAAATATTGCACCGTACTTTACAATATACTCAAACACTAAATAGCTCTATACAACACCAGATGTTTCAAATTATCACCTTTTCTCCAGGTCTTCCTGGATATCCGGCAGATCCTTGAGGTCCGATCTTACCAGCTTGACCCTTCTCTCCCGGCTTTCCAGGCGATCCAGGCTCTCCAGTTTCTCCTGGATAGCCTCGAGGCCCTTTTTCACCTGGTAATCCAGGAGCTCCTGGAGGTCCAGCCGGGCATTCTCGAATACAAGGAACAGCTGACTGTTTCAAAGAGGTAGCTAGAGCGTCTAAATCAATCTAAATTGTTTTTGAAGTTCTCTAACATTGCAAAAATTCAAGATTATTCTATTTTACCAATGTGTGATTGTTGAAAAAAAATTATATGTCTAACAATATATTTATCTGAGAAACCTTGTCCTGGTTGACCGTCGGTTCCGGGTTGACCATCCTTCCCATCATCGCCATCTTCTCCAACATCTCCCGGTGGTCCAGGTGGACCGGTTTGACATCCGCAACATTCTTGGTTTTTCCCAAGATTCTGAAAAATTGCATATTTATCTGACATGTTATTAAAGAAGTTGAAAAAAACTGACATTTCCAACACCCTCTGAAGCTCCTTGTGCACCTCTTCCAACTCCTGATACATCTCCTAATCCATCTTGACTTGCTTGAACATTTTCTTGGTACTTCCCTTGTCTGCGTTGACGTCTGTAATACATTAAACATTTTGCTATTCACTATTCAGAATTATATCACTTACTCGGCATTCGTAGCGATAAGATGACCGAATAACCATCGATTTGGTGACTGTTCTTCAGCTTTCCTCTTCAGACGTTCTGCTGTTTCAAAATGTCCTTTTCCGAGAGAAAATGTCACAGCTTCTCCCCAAAGATCACGATTTCGACTCTCAAACAACAGTATGATATTTCTTCTTCTATTTCACCTAAGCTTTTAGCCTTCATGCACATAAGTTTTTAGCTTTTAATAAAAAAAAAAGGTAGCAAAATTGATGTACAATACGACAAGAAAACTATAAAAGTAAATAAGTAAGTAAGTAGTAGCAAAAGTACAACTAAGTACTACAGCATGGAATAAATAATAAGCAGCACTTTGACACATTTGACTTACCTTACAAAAGTGAGCATCATTGAGCAGATTACTCTGCAGCTTTTGCACATTATGATATGCTAATGGAATGAGGACTATACAGCCAAGAATAGTCATAGTTGAGATAGTAACAGCAGTAAAAGCTGACCTAAAATTATGCACACCTAAACAAATTACTAGTAAAATTCTGAAATAAAGAAAAAAACTTAATAAGGTAAACAAATTACTAATAGAATATTGAAACGAATGAAATTAATATTGTAGACGTAGTAATACATAGAAAAAAAACCTGCGGAAACGTAGCATTTCAGCTTCGACATCGTTAACAAGGTGTTCTTTCATGACAGCTACACCGTTCGGCTGACATGTGCTGTTTTATAACGTCTTCATAGGCGCCGCCTACTCAGACGAATATCGCCGTCGGGGATCAGGAATATGTTTTTGGTATGAAAATGATCTTAAAACGAGATCCTTCTGGTTTTCATATATCTACAGCGATCTTTGCTTAATCGTGTATCTTCTAATTGAGGAATGTCGTCCTTATATGTTGGTAGTGAGCGTTATCTATACAGTAACCTGAAAAATCGTAACGCCGGATCATTAACCTCATTGAAGACGATTTACATGAAAACGATCATAATTGTGTCCATATTGAAAGGTTACTTAGCAAAGTTATTCTTTCCTCTTTACAGATCTCAATCGAAAGTTTTAATCTTTCAAAAAAAAACCATTATCCTCAAAATATATTTGACATCACATCTACTTGTAACGATTAAAGCTATTTCACTTAGAATAACGTTCAAGAATACAATAATATTGTTAGGTACATAAGCTGCTATACCGTTCAAACGAATGTTTCAATTTAAAAGTATGACAGCATACTTTGAACTATGAAAAAGAGAAGTCCTTTGCTTTTATACAAGGGCACGATATCTTGGTATCGCTGGCAACTCTAGATTTCGATATGATATGATTTGCCTCAAATGGTGTCCAACTACTACCTCATCACAATGACGAGTTGACGAATGCTTCCAGCATTGTCGTGACTTGTTATACAATGATGTACTGATTGGTTACAGATAAGAAACATATAGTACGTACAAGACTACAACGGAGAACTGCTGATGTGCTTTCAAAGTGATTTACAATAAATAACGACAAATCGCTACTGATCATTTTAGAAAATTTGTGAAAGTGCAAGTGGACAAACTTCACTAAGAGAGAATACTCAGTACCTATTGAGGAAACAACCTCACTTTTTGGAAGTTCAAAGAATAAGCTCAATAAAGCCTAATCTCGCGTAGCTCTAACATGATACTGAGCGTATTTAAGAAGCTATAAGTTCAAAACTTTTTAGTTCACTACTTTGTCATATTCTTTAACGTATATTGATAGGTCATTTGCATAATCTACTTTGAAAACAAAAGATATACTATGAGGAATTAACTCATTCTTTATTCAGATAAAAACTAAGTGTTCATCTGAAATATGGAACATTTTCGAAGTCTGAGCTTTTAGCTTAAGATTTGAGAAATATTTAGATTGATTTTATATAGTTAATAGAATAAAGACGCATCAATTATTATGTAATTTTAGAATACATACGTATATAATATCGGAAACATTTTTTGTATACATTGTGGTCAATGTGACCTCATTCTAAGCGATTAGATCTGCACGACTTATTGACGACTACTGTGAAATTGGAAGCAGCTCCGGTTGCCCGATGGTTAGCACTCCGTGGACTGATGGGAAAACCAGAACCAATAAAAATGTAAATGTCGATTTTGAAAGAGAAAACTTTTGTAGACGATAGAACATAAATTTTCATACTTAACGCCGTATGTTTTCTGTAACAGCTGTTGTATCGTAATCGTTTGGCCAATGCACCGAATTGTAATGGCCGATGCAACAATCTGTGGTGGTGTTAGTGGATTTGAAACGAATATGGATTGATAGAAGATAAGCAGACGCAACAAGTATATGTTGATTAGCTAATGAATATTAGTAACACCAGTGAAATATCTTAACACTCGCTTTGAGTAGTTTGTCACGCGGGTCTTAAGTATTGCTCGTCTCGGAACTGTGTAATTGAACCTCAAGGATGTTCGTTTGACGACGATGCTATAGATTGAAGAGTAAATGAGAGTCATGAAGTTAAGGTAGCTTAATCGGAAGCACTAGCAACGTATATTCGCCTTATGAAGACTATGCTGGTGATTGGAGATTGAATGAAAATCCCAGAATTGAGCGCTTGCCTTAGTCAAAAGCAAAAGCAACTACACTAGGTGTTATCTAACTGAGAGTCGACCGTCAGACGTCAAACCTCAAACTTGGGTAATTAAACCTTTATTTGAGAAAGTATACAAAGATATTACATCAAGACTACAACAGCGAAAAATTAAGAAATAACACAATAGGATTATTATGGACAATTGTACGAGATTTTTAATAAAATGAGACAATGATAGTCAGCTTAACAGAGGAGGTGGAAGGAGGTTGTGTTAGCGGTTATGACTGAAGAGTATGGAGCAGTACACTTACTGTATCCGCTTATATAGGGTGGAGGCAGAAAGTTCGGTATGTTGAAACAATGTCCTTCTCAGTCACTCAGCTAAGCTCAATTCCAGAAGCAAATTGAAATGTCGAAATAATTACCTTTTATGAACAAAGGCATTTTCACTTATACTCGCCTCTCCACCATTTATAACTTTCTATACGATGACTCAGAGACAAGAAATTGATATGATATATGATATGTCATTCCTTTGCATGTAATTTGAATGATAAAGTAGTGTGAAAAGTATTTGACAGAGTATTCTCTGTAGTTGTACTATAATGAATAACTGAATTCTGAAAATACAAATTGTTTGCATAACAACAAAGTTTATCGACATGAAGAAGACAAAAAACAAGAACACAAGAAAACTAGTAAGAAGTGTACAAATGTACTGAAAAAATTTCTTATAAAAGAATAAACAATCAAATTAAATGGCCGACAAATCGGAGGAAAGTGAGATCAATATGAGGATTTCAGAGTACTGAAGAAAAAAAGGATTATCATCATAAATATATAGTGAGTAGTGTTTGAAAAAAGTGAAAAATTGAAGGATATCGAATACCAAGTATACGTCCATTCATTCTGTAGCGAAGTGATATCGATTGAATACATTATGAGAATATCGACAGTGATGTCTCCGCTATTATCAACATCTTCATTATTATTACGTGTAAATCTCCCGCCTTTCACTCGCTTCCATTTCCTCAACTGTAGAAAATGGATTTCCTTTCGTTTTTAAGAAATTTTCACGAATCCACTTCAATGTAATCCAATCCAACAACGCAGAACGGACTCCTACAGTGTCAAAATAAAAATTTTTTTCAATTATAAGTTGTATTAATACAA
>KN716157.1:378686-392973 GCA_000816705.1 Dictyocaulus viviparus | reverse complement strand
ACACAGCATCGGTCTTACTAAAGCACTAACTCAGTTCTGTGTTAAGCATTTCTACCTGCCACACAATTTGTCTATTTACTTGGGCATCACAATAAATATGTCCTTGCCACTATTTATTCATAAAAACAATCTAATAAATGCTGTTCACACTGCATAAAAAGTCAAAAACGACCTTATAATGACGACCCATAAGTGTTTCGCTCACTCCTAACTTCTCATAAGTTAACAACTATTGAAAAATTTTGGAGTTTCCCTCGATCACTCTCAGTTCCCTTATTTTCATTAGATATAGACCCATCCAAACAACGAACTGCACCTATTCTTCATCGATCCTTTTTAACTATTGTTCTGAAACATCGAACCTAACCACTGCCATAAGTCATTACTTAAGCAAATCAAATACGTTATTGCTGCTTTTTTCATATATTTTAACTGTTGGACATTTCGTCTCAACTCATACCAATCCTCTATTTCTAATTTAGTCTTAGATTCATTCAATAGACTTCGTTAAGTAATAATGACTTTTTTTGAATAATATGAATAAGAGTAGCAGGCGACTTAAGAACAGAAAACAACGGAATATTTTGAAAAAGGCTTATTTTCTACACGATATATAAATATTTACGTCAAATTTCTCCGAAACAAATGATATCGATAAAAATGTTGGTATTTACTTACCACATATGCCATATAGAATAATATAATATCATCAATTTAATAGCTTAAATAGATACCCAAACACATTTCTGTTTTATAATATAAAAGCTTAATGCAAAATATTGAATTCTGACATCATGAAACACCGTTCAAAAAACGAAGAAATGAAAGCTGAAAAAGCATGAACACATGTACAATTGAGTCATCCAAAAAATCACAGATGATTTGAAGGGTGTAAAGAAAAAAAAAAGCACAGTTTATAAAGCTTCCTACGTTCCATACATTGAGAACAATGTATATGTATATACAATAAACTAAATGACAAAAAAACTATGTAAATTGTGAAGTCTCATTATTGTATAACACTCCAGAGCAACGTTGTATGTGAGTTCTTTTCGAAAGATTCACCAATACAATGTATTGAAATACTCAATCTCAAATATCTCTGCAAACAAACGTTGCTATAAAGAGGAAAGTGGATTTTGACGACAAGAAATTGATTAGACACTCTAAGTGCAATGTCAGTTGACTTTAGCATAAGAGGGAGGAGAGAATTTTCGCCGAAGTGCTTTCACAACATATAGAGGAAGACAGGATACTGCTGTTATAACTGTAGTTTTCGAGATGAATATCCAAGATAGCACAAACTGTCGATCGAAATATTGATCAAGGACGATTAGTGAAACTGCATATAACGCCAATGATAATGCCTAAACCATTATTAATTCATTGAAATTCATTTCAAAGAATAAAAGGCAGATAACCTGAGCAAGCAACATGGCCCAGTGCCAGGTGTGCACCGTCATTGCTACCATAATGAGTTCTGTAACAATGAGAGCAGAAAAGGATATCGAGACGACATGTATGAAGTCAGCATCAAACACCAACAATGCTCCATACATAATTACTGCTCCTAATTAATAAATAGTCAAAATTCTGCAGCATAATGAGCAAAAATTCTGAATTTATTTCTTTCAAAGCTTGCCTTGATATAAACTGATCATAACCCATATGCAAAACGTTTTATACGACAAAGACCGGCCTTTTCCAAGTTCCTTATAAAGTTCAGGATACGTCAATGCATTAGTTGCAGTAACGTCACGATCAACTACCAGTGAAAAAACTGGGAGCATAGTGTATGCAGTTGAATAGCTGTAATGAAATTTTTGAATAAATATTTGTTGCAAAGACTAGTTGAGAGAAAACAAGGAAATCTCATAGTAAAGAAACTTACGCGACCATAAGCACACCTTGATACAATGAAACTGATGCAAAGTAGAACACACATGAAAAAATAGCTTGCATTGTAGAAATTATAAGACCTCTAAAGCATTACGAATTTTTTTTATCAAAATTATATGGATAATATTGCTTCCGCCTTAAAGCATTGCATAAAAGAGGTGACACTGACCTATGCATAACAAACTGTGAAAGCGCACATGATCTTTTATAGCAAAAACGGCCATGAACAAGCAGTAAACGACACACATGGGAAAACTGAGTGATAGAAAAATCTGCTGCCAATGAGGCTTGCTTTCCTTGAAAAAGAAATAGGTCAAATAAAGGCAGTAATGAAATTATGTGAATTATAAACGATAAAATATGCCTTCATTAGCATCGATTCCAATTCCAGCATGAGCAGCTTGTATCATACTAACATCGTTCCCTCCGTCACCAATAGCCGCCACTCGGAGAGGGGCACGATATTTCCGTAAAAGTTGGACGATTTGCGCTTTTTGTTCGGGAGAACACCGACAGCAAACCACAGCGGTGCAAGCACAGACTAGTTCAGCAACCTAATAAAAACTATACAAGAGCCATACCGACAAAAACACAAACCAGTATCAAGAGCACTTGCAAAAAAAAGCTAACTAAATCTGAGAAATTCGCATTTTCACTGATGATTCCATCCCAAGATTAAAGGACAAAAATAGTTATCTAGCATATAACGTTGATTAATTCGTTCATTGCTCATATAAAACTTTGAAATTTCCACAACATATTTTTACAAATCAATTTCGAAATAAAATCAACCAGATGGGTCGTCCAGGAAATGGAGAAACCTATGGACCTATCTTGCTTCTAATACAGAATTCTATTCAAAACTTGTTAGAAATTTTAAAGCTAAAACATGACCGTACATTTCGCTTTAGCACAATTCGATTGCATTAGAATATACGAAGTTTCTTACCTACAATGACAGTGTCTTTTACTCACTAAACATAATTGGAACATTAATACAACACTTTCATCAACGTAAAAAAACATGGCGATGCTTTATTGAGATATTTGATTTTTATTATGAGCGAGTAACACAACTGTGCTCATTTCCTAACTAAAAAAACTTCAGTAGCACTTATAAGCTCGAATTCTCAAGTGATGAACATATCCTTATCATTAGACATTCAATTTCAGATACGGAAAACACCGACACCGACATAACTTAAAAAGCATTGATATTAACGATTATTTACATCATGTAGTTGATGATTGATGAGTTAAACATTATCTAATCACATTTTTAGTATCATTCTGGTCATAAAATACTACATCAAAGTAGAAACTGCTGATGACCATCATACTGAAAGTAAGCTGTCTCACAACATTTCCAAAAGTGAAATGCAAAATTACTTTTTTAATTGGCAGAAATTGTTAAATGAATGATGGAGAGCTTCAAAACAGTATAAGCTACACTTTACACCATAAAATCAGCTAGCCCTTTTCGACCTACTGAGAAGCAGTCAAGAGAATAACGTCAATTTTACAAGCTTCACTATTATATCACAATCAAACGTAAATGCAATACCAAAACATTTTGGTTCTCGAAAGCGTGACATTTCAAGTTGAATGATAATTCTAAAAAGAATGAAAAATTCAGTATACAATCATATTCATGCATTACTACAACGAACGCGCATGCTTTCGCTAGGAATAGAAATTATTTGATGATATCTCTTAAGTGAAGGCACAGCGATATGCAGGCCCGAATCAGTTCGCGATCGCCCCCCAGGCTTACCTAGTCCGCCATTCCTCAGGGGTCGATCAAATGGTCACACAAAAATCTAGATAAAATCACTAGGATTGACTTGGTAGGGACTGGTGAACTCAAATCACCGTATAGACCAGGCACACCGCATTCAACCCCTTCGCACAGAAAATTTATAAAAAATTTCGTAAAAAAATTTTCAGAAATACAACGAGCATGGGTGTAATATATTCCCTTGGAAAGATGCACCACCTATTTGTTACCTTGGAGTTGTGTGAACAATTTCTGGCACATACTATTCTAGCACCAATTTGCCTAAAAGGTTGAAGGCTCAGTTGGTCTAAGGCCAGATCCAAGCTCGCATTTAAGGTATTCCAGCGCGACCATAGCTTCAGCACATACTTATTTTATAAATGCAAATCACTATTCCTCATTGCTTTACTAGCACAGAACATAGTATCATTCAAGCAATGTTCTTTATAGAAATGCTATTGGCTTCAATATATAGAAAAATAACCTCAGCTTCGTAATATTGAAGACAGACATTGAGGGCAGATCCTTGCATCACAAGAGCTACATCACTTTTTCTATAAAAAATGATACTGTCAGCAGTGTCAAAATATCCGCAGAAGCTAGATACTCAACCTTCTCAAAGCATTAAGCTCACTATGAGCTTCAGTTCTGTTTTGAACTGATCCGAAAACATGGACATTGTCTGTTCTAGAAAAAAGACCACTGGACTTCGCGATACAAATTGCCGTTTCGAGCTTATCACCAGTTAACATCCAAATTTTTATACCAGCATTACGAAGAAGTTCCAGTGATGTTGTAACCTGATCCTGAAATGATACACCTTTGGAGCTCTTCTGGCATAACATCGAACAAATTCTCTTATTTTTAATAAAACTGAAATCTTTAGAAAGAAATGGAGATCATCGTTTAACATAATAATGGAGATTATCGTTTAACATAACATTATTATTTCGAGTTTTTTTTTATTTTCTTGACAAAATCATTTAATTACCAAGAAGGCTCAGAATGCAATAATAAAAGCATGAGATATGATTTCTAAGAGGAAAAAATATAGATTACAGCATACAAAAAGATTTTTCCTTTAACTTCATTAGACAAATCAAACAAACCTGTAGTCTATCTTCAACTCCTGTCAAGCATAAAAGTTGAAGGTCCTTTTCAAGCATACGATTTACACAGCTTTGCATTGTTTGTGACCTTTCAGTGATGGACATTTTCGCAGCATGATAAGCACGATCGAAAGCTTCTATTTCAGCAGGAGATAAAACACGCTTGGCCACCACAAGAGTTCGCAGGCCTAAACGTCATAAAATCTCGTTCATGGAAGTTCAACTTTTCAACAATTATACCTTCGCGAGCCATATTGCTACATTCTTCTTCGAGCCAATCATTGTACTGCACCATGCCTGCCATAACCGTATCGGCTCCTTTCATAAGCAAAGAAATTTCGTCACTGGTTTCATCCTTAATGAATATAAAAACTTAAAACATGGAAGGAATTTACATAGGAACGAAAGCAACAATAACATGTGGAAAATGAATCTAACCTTTACGATTATTCCCATTCGTTTCGTTTCGCTAGTGAAAGGAAATATGTGCAAAATCTGCAATATATAAATAATAATCTTAACTATAAAGGAACCCGATATACCAAAAAAACACAACAACCATCCAAACAGGCCTCAGTCTACTAAAAATATGAAACATTAAATTATTGTAGCTTATATATTTACATGAGTTATTTCTTACAAAATCTTCATAACACTGTGATACTTCTTTGCATCGCACTAAGCATACCCGAAAAGTGAATGCTTATTACAGTAAACTCTACACGTTGCAAATATAATAACGTAATTGTTGTCAAGCCAAAAATAATGTTACCCAAATCATAATCGTTACTTAAGATGTTTAGGAAATACATATACATCTTTATGCTTAAATTTTAAAAAAAAAGACATTCATACCTGGAACTGTCGCGTTTGTCCTATATCAAGTTGCAACTGAATAGAATGTAAATCTCGTTGGGCTAGTCTAACACCGACGGACTCTGCCCATTTCACAAGTGCAACCTATACAAAGCAAAATGATTCGTATGAGCAAGAACATGGCGCTAGCTAGGGCCGAACTGATATTAGAGCACAAATTTGTTTAAAAATTGCCTCATCTGGACTAGCTGCCTGATAAGATACACTACCACCTTCAGATATTGGTGTTACGTTATGACAGAGTGCAATAGCTTCAACTGCCATCTGCAGTTTCGCCGAAAATGAATGCCTAAACAATTACACAATATAGAATGAGAATTTGAAAGTAAACAGTTTATTATTGCTACATGCCACTCTTATATTAATTGCTCAAAAACTTGAGAATCAAATGTTGCGCAGATTTCTTACTTGTTAAAAGATCTCCAAGTGTCAAGTACGGAACAACTTTTTAAAAACCCTTACGAAAATATCATACATTTGATCTAACTAATTTAGTTTCTAAAAATTCGAGTCTTTGGTTTATGCTGTAATGGAACTCTGACCTATATTCCAGCAATTGGAAATTTTCGCGCATAATATTATCGATTAGAATAAACAATAGTATAACACATCGAGGAATATTTGAAATCAAGTACAAGGCCAAAGATAGAATTCACCTCAAGCACGCATTATGAAAATATACCTTGCTAGTCGACCAGTATAAGCACTGGCAACATGTTGTGCAACTTCCTCAAAAGCATCCGAATTGAACGCCACCGTACCAAGATGAATCTTTAAAAATTGCATGCAAACTAAGAAGTCGCCTATAGGAAAATAACACACACTTTCTTAAAATGCATCTCATTTTTGGTGAGTGTACCCGTTTTATCGGAGAGAAGAAAGGAAATTCGACCAAGCTCCTCTGGTATTGTTGATGAACGAACGACTGTTTCCGGAATTTGTCCATCTCGTCCAATTTGCCAAGCGTATACCAGCTGGAAACATTAACAGAATAAAGAATACGAAAAATTAAACTAAAAAAAACAATGGACTAACCTTAGCCATGTCAAGATTCACTCTCAATGAAATCGGAATGATATATGAAAACAAAAGCACGAAACGCATAAGATATCGATACCAGTTAGCATCTACTCCTTTCATTATGACCATTACTGAGGCCAGCACCATGACAAAAACAAAAAGCAGCTTTGTCAGATTGTTGACCTGAAATTGCAGAAAAAAAGACCCAAAATGTAAGTTTCGAAAAATTGGATGCGACTTACTTCAAGGTCTAGTAATCCAACTTTACTCTCCGGCAAAGTTGTGTTCATAACAGAGCGAGTTTCTCTTCCTGTATACACCACTATTCCTACTGCAGTACCACTAGCTAAAACTGTATTTGCCCACAACACATTTTCTACATTTAGCGAACCATCTTGCACCTGGTCTTCTGTGATCACCTGAATTGCTTTGAATGAGATGAAATTTCCCTAATCATGACTTAATTACCTTGAAAGTTCCAACAAAAGCATGGATATCTTTCTGAGGTTTCTCCGCGTATATTTCACAATTAATCTCCATTATTTCCTGAAATATATTCTGTAAACTGCAAAAAAATATTGAAATTACTGAACTGCTGCCTGAAAATCTTTCATAAATTTAGAGAATAGTATAACATACTAATGACATAACTAATCTGCTCAAAATCTACTCATAAAATCCATTCCAACATGCTACAACACTCAGTTATGCCGAGTGTTAAGAAATATCTCCAAAAAGATGTCAAAACACTTCAAGCTTATCCACATTGGGAAGGCTGTCATTAGAAACAATTGACTGCACACCGAGAAAGTGTGACTGTTTAAATAAATTTTATACACAATGAGAGGTTAGATTAAGTGTTTACTCAGCAAACGTCTACAAAACGTTATAAACGTTAACAAACGCTCAATTAGGATGACAAAGGTGATGCGGATGCTTTACATACGATATTTATATTTTCGAATGATGTTTAATAAAACATGAAAGACAATATGAATTAAAAATGATGAAATATGCATATGACGAGTAATAGAAGAAAACTGAATAGATAGATAAACTCACAGCTTCACTCGTAAGATGCTGAGTAAATGGAACAGCAACGCGAAGCTTCCAATCAGTTTCACCATCCAATTGATCTGTACGTATGAAACACGCTCCAGATCTCTCAGTGGTCCGCAATAGAACTACATCAGCAGGAACACGCCTATCTTTACCTATTATGATGACGTCTCCTACCTCAATGTCACTGGAAAAGGACAAAATTTTAATGACGAGCTCCGATACAGTAGAGTGTAATTTAAAAGTAGAGTAATCGTTCTCTAATTTGTCATTGTTTAAGAGATTTGCGATACACAGACATGCGTAGAGAAAAACAATGTAATCGCAGTAGCAGCATAGATATGTGGTTTAGACTTATTACCAAAGGGTTTGTTAACATTAAAGGGCAAACAAAATTAGAATTGGTTGCAAATTTCATTGTATAGAAATCATTCACCTGCTATTTACTTCTATTCTCGTACCATCCCTTGTGAGGCGCTCGTATTTTTCTCCGTTCAACTCCTTGTCTCGCAAAAAGCGAACAAAATCATCCAAAGCCTCCCGAATCAATGTTATCGTCAAGACAAACCCCTGTTGAACAACATAACTTATCCTTTTCCAACTGAATACTTGCTAATTATTAAAAGCCAACTTACGAGCGGACCCCAATAAGTAATTGGCGCGCCAATTTGAATTGCAGGTATAAATTGACTGCATGCCATCAACAAAAAATACAAATTCAAAAAGAACTTGAACTGTTGAAAAAGAACCTAAACAAAGGTAGAATTACATGCTTCTACTGAATGTCAATAACGGAACCAGAGCTAATGTAACAAACTATTGTTGAGGCGAACTATGATGTAATGTTAAGGATGCGAACATGTTATAAATATGGAAAAAATTGTATGAATACCCACTAGCTAAAACATTTGATAAATGTCAAACAATAAAGGAATTTCACAACATACCAGGGGTACAAAGCTGAAAATATTGTACTTCTGATTGCATACTTTGTTGGGAGCAAAGCCAGCACCACTATCGCCACCAATAGGACCGTAACCGATTCTCACTGTGCGTGAGTGCAATACACGGCGTCTACCAAACAGCATACCGCAGCATCTAAAACTGTTCACATTACGAACATACAAATCACTACCTAGAGATAAGCTTGTTTTTCATGAACACTAAAAAAGCCTGCAATATTTGACATATTTCATAAAAAGTTTTCAGCCGCACTTTTCTGAAAGCATAATATACGGTGGGAAGACTACACAAACGGCTGTAGAAACATAACTAATTACTTCTATATTCAAAGCCCTGAAAGTTAATGAGGCATAAAGGTACGCGATTTATCCAACAAAGCGACGAATTAAAAATATTGTAAGCATTTAGTGTGATCCACATATTCAAGCACGGCAACTGATGCTATACGTCGTAATAGCACACGTATTCATAAATACTTCACTAAGTAGCTTATTATAGAATTCGTGAGCAACATAAAACAACATTATGTTTGTGATCACAGAAACGCTATGTCAGCATTCGTTCGATTGAATCAATACATATACCAAAAACGTGGTCACTAAGTCTGATGAAGTGAAGTAGAATCGATCACCGTGGGAGACCAGTTCAACTTGCTTCATTAAAAAGAAAACAGACTATAGATAATGTATAAGTGCTGCCAGTAGTCACAAGATTGCTATCGCGAAACAAGAACGTTGTACATATACGAGTAGATGTAAAAATTTAACAAAACCATCAACCAGCATTATAGGTTAGGAAAAAATCTTGAATAAATGTTGAGATTGCGTTCAAAATGTCTATTATTCGTAAACTCATAACTACTCACATTGAAAAGATATATAAAAACGGGAAAACAAATCAAAAATGATATGAATGGAAAAAATTTCAAGCTTAAGACATAAGCCAAAGCGAGCGACGGAAAATAGAAATAAGCGTTTTAAAACAAAAATTGAAAAAAAAAGCCCGTTGCACATGATTTTTGACTGCATTTTAACTTCTCCAATGTATTCAAACGCAAAGAGATGTGAGCAATACTAAAATAAAACTTTGATAAATCAGTACTGATTTTATACTTCGAATAAAGAAGAAGCTTCACTCCTCGTTTCGATAAAATCTCATTTATTTGATATTCGGATGACCTGCTTCCTCTGTTAGTTAAGGCCCAAGCATAATTCTAAATCGTTTCTCTCTTGCGCAATCGCCGTCCTTGATAGTGGTCTTCTCCGAATATAATGACGTGGGCAAGGTTCATTTTATAAACCTAAACTAGTATCTATCTGAAAATGCATAATGGTTAACGTTAGCCATGAACACACCCTCTAATGGTTTGGGTGTTCCTTCGCGAAAATACTTGCATTAGGGCATCCTTGGATGAAACTGATTTTCAAGATCGGCTGTTCCATAACCTTGGCATTTGTTACTTAATATTCATGACTTTTCTTTTTAGCAGTATGAGACTGGTATACAATGCTTATTGAACAGAAGCTGCAACTTCAGCGATATCACCTCCTTCAAAATTTATTTAGGTTCAGACTGCTTGAATATTGAATCTAATCTTTTCAACTGAACATCTCACACCGCATTTAAACGATGTTTTTGAAAATTTCTTTTGTTTGCATTATGGAAAAAGTTTTCTGAAATAATGTTACATTTTAATTTGAGAGAAACTAAGCTCTAGAAAAAGCGATATTGTCGGAAAGCCAGATTATATGCAATACCTATTGTATATTAATCTCGCGCTATTGCTGAAGAAAAACTAATGGATAGTACTGACCCTAATGTGGTTCGTGTGGGACGGTGGTCGAAGAGCTACAGTGATGCTCAGGTCTAGATCAGTGAACGCCTACCACATTTCAGAGGCCGGTAAATTGGTACCATAAAAATTTGAGTAAGATTGGCAAAAGTGATTTGATAAGACGTGGTCAACTGAAGTAATTATAAAGATTAGGCTCACATGAAACCACTTCAATGATATGACGTTGAACACAAATGCGTAGGAGAATCCCACAACAGGGATTGATCAACGCCAGAAAATATTATATTCTATTCTAATGTGGACCATTTTACTACCCTTTTTTTTTGTCTGATTCATTCATATTTTTCACCTCATATATTAAACGTCCAAATTTAATGCAATAAGTGGTCTCTGCAATCAGATAATATATTGAAATTTTTGCCTTTCGCACAACAGATGCTTGATAAAGTGGGATTCCTTCCTTCCTCTTCCTGGTGCAGTTCAACATTTCGTTCCGCTTCATTTAGTTCAATGAGTATCGTCGCCGCTTATATGGTAACTCGCGAAAAAATGTATTTACAAAACGAGAATTTCACATCGACGTATCACTTTATCTAATGCAGTGCGGCAATAATCAGCTTTGGTGATATCGCAACACTTTGTCGAGCCTCTTTCCACATGGGTAGGATATAAGATCGATCGAAAAGCTGATTCCCTACTTTATATGAATGGCAAATAAATAGTCATGTTAATTGTATCGCCTGGCAGATAGTAAGAATGCAAGATTTAAAAACTAATAATCATTTGATTCTGATCTAGAAAATAAAAATAAAATGCTGTTACGAAATATGTGTCGTGTACAACAAAATAACTCTCATTAATATTTTGCTCCATTAATAGCACTTCTTGTCGAATCAGGCACTCTCTGTTTCGTAAAAGTTTAGCCTGATAGAGCTCAACGCAAAACACTATAGGTAGTTTTAAAACTCGATGAATACGACAAACATTAATAATAGTTACAAAATGACTACAAAACACTTCACAAAATGATAGAAAATCACAACAGAAGTTGGAGAACTTAACGGAACCTGTCATAATAACTGCAAGTTATTTAATGAACACGCTGATATTTCCATTGCATGAAATGGTATGAAATAGAAATCAGTATGTAATGAGAAATTACCTTTCGAAATGAGAAAGCAAAGCACTCGACAATAAAATTGTGTAACGAGTTGGTGCTTCGTACTTTTTTATGTCTCACAATAAGATTATTGATGAACTAAACAAAAAAAAAAACTAACAACAACGATTAAAATATACAGCATTGAATCGAATGAATACGATTATTTAGAAAATGCACATAGTAATTATGCAGCACCATTGCATTATATTAGTATTGTCGGCGGCATGGCCATAATGATAATAATAAAATCGACCAATTTCTCCAACTGTTTACATTATATGCTTCTATACAATAAATGGAAGTGTAATGGAGGATGAAAATACATCAAATGTAGGCTCTTGACAAATGCTTTAGGTAATAAACAAGTTTTTACATGCTATTTTATTGCAGAAGCAGAAAGAAATTAAGCCTTGATGTATTTGGACGTGAAAATCTCATTAATATACAAATTGTTTTAATTTGAAAAATGTATGATGATATGAATTCAATCTCTGAATGCTGACAAATTCTGATTGAATGCAGTTTTTCTGTTTTATGCTTTCGAGCTCGTTCAAAAAAACGTGGTAATCAAATCTGTCGGACTGTTGATGAATCTTGCATCAAAAAATTGTATTCATGATATAACCCTGTTATCGCAACCCTAGCTTGACAAATGCATTTTCTACAGGTCTTCGATACATCGGAAAAACAGGCTATATGAATATAGAGCTAAAATCTCCCACTAAAGACATATCAAAACCTACGACTTAATGCTTCTATATATACCACAGCATCTTGTTTTGTGCCAAATTGCAGATTCAAACACTAATTCAAATACCCAAGAAACAATGATATACTACAATCGATATGCAAAATCACGAATCATAATCTCTATCAACTAGACACCTACAACAGCATGTCGCTTCTTCGTCTAACCACTGCCTTTTCATGTGTAATATAATAACTTAGAACTCACTTAACCATATTAAATGTTCTGGGATTTTGAGATGCTGATGGAAGAAGGTAGATGTCGTCTGATCCGTCCACAATCTGAGATTGCAGTTCACATTACTTAACTACGAAAAAACTCTCGCTGTTGTTGAAAATACCAGGTATTATACCAAACACAGTTTAGCAGATGTAATATTCATTGAATGATTATCGGAAGTAGAACACCATTGTATGCCACAGTAACATATCTTCTCAAACCTAGTAATATGACATAGAATCCAACGCTTCTAGAACCCACCTCTGAGTCAACCATGAGTGGAAGAAGACGACTGGCTTCGTCAGCCTCTTCTTGGCAAGTAGCCAAACGGCTGTAGTGCATACAACACTGATATTAAAATCACTCCAACGTCTAATTACTAGTGAGCATTTAACAAAGCGGATCAAGAAAAAATTCCCTGAATCCTAAAGATACTCATAGAACGTTCTAAAACTTAACAAAAACTTAAAATACTGCTTATAATAGAACTAATATCCACTCTAAAGATTAATGTGGTCTCAAAATTTATGAAGAGAACGGGCTGACTGGAAAACATAAGCGATGAGATTTGAATACACCATTAAAATAATTCTATTACCACTAATTTTGTTCAGGTACAAGTTAATTAAACACCAATACGAGTGTGAGAAGCGACAAATTAAAACGAAATCGAACTGGCTTCTTGTGAACTGAAACATAGATATGTACAACGATCACTACAAGATCAAAGTAGTACGTCTTGATCTTGCATACAAATAAGTGCACTTTTTTCTTGTTAACTCAAAAATTGAAATACAAATAAAAATTGGGTGGTACTACAACAACAGTAACTATAATAATCAAAACAGAGATATGAAATCGTCACTCCTTTGATCCACACAGCATTCAATTTGATATTCCCAAGTCACGGGAATGTAATTTACCTTGTTTTGTTCGTAAAAGATCATAAACAAGCAAATTCTAGCATTCAAACCAGGACAAACAGCTCATATGAGAATCTCTCTCTGCCAATAAGAATCTGCATTATTACAGAATCTTTCTAGAAATTCAATAACTGTGAAGATATAGCGAGTACGTACGTAAGTACGAAAACGTCATCGCAGAGAAAATAGGAGAAATGAAGGTACAGAAAAACAAGCCAATGAATAAATACTAATTTGCCATCGTATATCAATGTATAGAACCTTATTGCATTGTTATGCATACATGCATAAATAGACTAAAAAATACGTAAACATCAAAAGCATTCTTTACAAATTCCGCTAATCATATGTCAAGATCCTTTAAAATTACCTCAGAGGAGCATGATTTCTAATTAAGAAGGGCACATAGTTATGGTCATGCCGCACTTTGCTATAAAGGATCGATTCAAGCTCACTGAATTAGTCGTTTCTAATGAAAAAAATTAATGAATTAGTAATTAATGGGTCTCATACGAGAATGAATGTGTTATTGAACGAATTATATAGAACTACTCAGCCATTTCCTTATTGAAATGAACCTCTTAATAATCACTACTAGGCAATGCTATGAAATTCAACAAAACCCTTTAATAACGTCTGAACATTCAACTACATTGAGCATTCCCGATTAAACGAATATTTTACATATGTACATGTACATATATATTTGTTATATATGCTATTACTATTATACATTG